>BMAT01001767.1:4773-19312 GCA_019649035.1 Elysia marginata | reverse complement strand
ATGCTGAGGTATCAGGAGGTTTAAGAAGGCTTCGGGTTATTTTTTATAGTTTACTAGAGGTTTCTAAGGGTTTTCAGGGGGTTTTGAGGAGGTCCGGTATAAACAAGTACCGCTTACCATCTAATCCATGCAGAGACGGATGGAGGTCTATTTAGCTGAAATAAAAATCATAGACCTACACCCTCTTATTCTCTGTATACTTCTGATTTTTATTAATTTTAACTTGTTCCCCCCTTCAACTGAATCCTTAACAAACCATAAATAATCATGTCAAAAATTGAGGGTGCTTACTAAGCTTGTTCTTAGCTTTAAAAAAAGCTTTAAATAATAAAAGCTTTATCAACGAAATTTGAGGAATACGTCTAACGTGGACTGAAAAAAGGCCTTTACTCGATTTTGTCGCGAAAACCTTTTATGGCACCAATGCTTTCCACAAGACTATCTTCATCTTTCCTCCAAAAATAAAAGCTCAAATATGTAGAGGTTGAATAAGTTAGCACAATTTTTTTTTCAAAAAGGCATTTATGCTCATGTTTGGCAAAAGGCTTTTGTAAATCAAATTGAACATGTGCGCGTTCGCAGTAGACTGAAAATTTGCATTAACGCCTTTTTAGGCGACCATTTTCAGGTGCGTACTTTTATCACAGGTATGACGAAAGTCACTAGTGCCTTTTTATTGCGCTATTTTACGCTCCGAGCATTCATCGGCGGACTGACAAAAGGCATAAATGCTTTTTTATGAAATCGTTTTACGCTACGTACTTGTAACGGTGGACTGACAAAAGGCATTTTTATGGCACCATTTTACTCTTCGCACATTTATGAGTGTACTGACAAAAGGCTTTAATGCCTTTATACAGGACGATTTTGTGCTTCGAACATTTATCGGTGGACTCACAAAAGGCATTGGTGCCTTTATTTGGAGCTATTTTGTACTCTGTACATATATCGGTGCGCGGACATGCGCAATCTGTATGGTCTTGGGACTGGCAAAAGGCAATTGTGCTCATAACTTTTTGAAAACTAGATTAGATGAACTTTTCACTCACAAAATAAGATATAGATATACTATTTTGATTTCTGCCTTTTTACTATTCAATTCTAACCTGTTTTTTTTAAACGATGTTCAAAAACCCTGGCAAGTCTTCTTCGTTTTCTGCGACTAGTACCGTGTCGTCAGCAGATCCAACCTTGTTTATGTCATGGCCCCCAAGTTTTATACCTAAATGTCCTTCGAGATTTCTCATTGTTACTTCATTGTACAGAGAAACAAGGTCAGGAGAGAACGCACAGCTTTGTGTGACCCTCGTTTTACGCTCTGATAAGCGGATATATCCTTGTTAGTACGTGTTGCCGATGTCTGTTCCCAGCACATATTTCTATTATTTACAATTCTCTTCCGTCGAATCTCAACGCCATAAGTTGTTAATTATCGCATTGTAGCAGCCTCTGTCGAAAACTTTGGTTTAACCAATAAAGCATAGATATACATGTTTTTTTTTTATTTCCAAAGTGCTTTCAATCAGAACTCGCAGGATTTAGATAGCGGTTGTCGTTCCCTTGCCCTCAACAAAGCGCACATCATCTTGTTTCTGATTTGCGTCATGCTAATTTTAAAGTATATGATGATATGACTTATGAGACTCCCCCTGGTTTCTTTGGCAGTGCTATAAATGTAGATTTGGAGATGTCTGTTGGAATATCTCCTGTGTCATATATTTTATTGAGTATTGTGTGACTTTGTCAACTCTGCAGTAGTCAAGTGCTCAATAACGTATTGTTTAGCGTGTTTGCTTTGTCTATTTTCATGTTTACAGTGGCTTACCTTCCTTATAAGTATCTATAATTGTAAGGTTTATGATTTGTCGTGTTTGTCGGCTGTTTTCTCGAAACTACCAATTTCGATGAGAAAATGCCTATAACGTTTTAGTTTTTGCATGAATTTGCTTCACATCTAGGCAAATGAAAGAGCAGTACCTTAAAAAGATTGGTAGAGAAGGAACCTCAAAAAATATATTTAGGAAAATCCAAGATGGTCGTGGTAATTGTAAATAAAAAAAACGTGAATAACGTATGTTCTACCGCACCTGTAAACATGTTTTGTGGCATTTTGTCGGAAAGTTCGTTTCTTTCGAAAAACGATTTTTAAACATTTTTTTTTTCAATGACTATTTTACTTTTTAATTTCTTTAAATGAAATGTGGTGTCGAGGTCAAGCTTATATTAGAATACAAAATCACACAAGGACATTTTGGGTTATCTACAAAATTGTGTTCTTTTTTAATGTGAATAATTAGAAAGTACATAAAAACATTAAAAGGTAGGCTTTCCCGACCGCAATTAATATTTTTACTAATCAATATATTTTCAAAAATTACCGCATGAGTTTTGATGTATCCAGTTGCTTGATTTACATGCCAACTTTCAAAGAATCTGGTCCAGAAACAACAACAACAACAACAACAACAACAACAAAAAAGCCTATAATCTGAAAGTTTGTTGTTTATTTCAAGATGGCCGCCGTATTCCATGATGACGGCAACATTTAGCAAAAAATAATTTCGCTTTCCTTAATTGCACTGTCCTTAATTAAATTTAAACTAACTTTTCTTTTTATGACAGCTTTAAAGATTTAAGTCATAGGTGTAAGACCCACCCGAAAGAGAGAGAGAGAGAGAAGGAGAGAGAGAGCGAGCGAGAGAGACACACAGACAGATAGACAGATACAGAGAGAGACAGAGAGACAGAGACAAGGACAGAGAGGCAGAGACAGGGACAGAGGCAGATAGATAGACAGACAGACAAAGCGAGACATAGAGAGAGAGAGAGAGAGAGAGAGAGAGAGAGAGAGAGAGAGCGAGACAAGGACAGAGAGACAGACAGTCAGACAGAGAAAGATATTTTTTTATAGATCTAGAGAGAGAGAGAAAGAGAGAGTGAGAGTGAGAAAAAAAAGAGAAATAGAGAGAATGAGAGGGCAAATAGACAGGTTGACGAACAGCTATCAAACAAAGCTATACAAAAAAGAGAGAAAACGAGAGCAATTAATCAAACAAACACACACACCCACAGTTATATACCAATATGCAGAAAGAGGCAGAAAAAGAGGGTGGGTGTATAACTGAGATAGTAAAAACGGAGGAAGTGGAAAGTTTAAGATGTAGAAAAAGTACCAAGTGATAGCGAGGATAAGTAAACAAATAAAAAATTGTATTACAAACAATATAATTATACAAAGAGGTTTAGATCAATAGATAGAATGAACATTTCCTTAAAGTACAGAGGAAACACAGGATGCGACAGACAGTGAAGTAGAGGAGTAATAGTGAGCATGATAAAAACTGCATAATAAGTAATAAAAAAACCCAAAAAACTAAAACCCGTTTCAGATTTAGAGCTTTTGTTTTCATTCCAGCGAGCAGGTTAAGGTGACAGAGTTATTTTATTTACTGGCGGAATCAGCAATAAATCATTCTGTTTTCCCATTACGTATCGCATCTGTCTCTATTACTCTCTTCTATAAAAAAAGGCGGAAGTATCAGGTGACCCAATAGATCAATTTGAGTAGTGTTTTCGTCTCTTGAGTTTTACGGGTAGGCGTCCGAAAAAATATGGCATAAACTACCAAGAACTCACGGCTAAGTCAATCTTTTATTCCGCGCGAATGTGAATTGCTTACGCTAAGACAGAATAAATAATGGAGGCAGCTAAGACGTGCTTTACTCCCACAATCATCTATAGCCTCTCAAAACTTAATAATCAATAGCTGTTTACTGAATATGAACAAGTACTTAGCCATATTTTTGCAAAATTTTGCAACAATACCTTTACATTTTATCGCGACAATAATACGAAAACGATCAAGGTTTTTGGAAAAAACTTTTAAAAATCAATAACACTTAACGACCAGAATCACAGTTAAAACCCAAACAATTCCGCAGCGGGTTGTTATAAAAGAGGATACTTCCACTTACCATGGTAGCCCCAGTAGGATTAATATAATATAAAATGCATTTGAATCATCTGACCGGCAAAGTATCGATGAAGAAATCACGCAATGCGGTAGTGCATTCAGACGTGTCGACAAATACTAGATTTTGAAAAGCCGGAAAGCTTCTGAATCTGAGGCATCCGATTTCAGTAAAGCATTGTGTGTGAAGATTGAATTTGATACTCTTTTTACCTCTCTGTTTTTGGGCCGCTTCTATCTAAACCTATTTTCAAACTTTACGTCTAAAATGCTTTAAACTTATCACACACTCATAATGGTTTCCAGAAGTTTAGTATTGAGTGCAAATATATGGAAACCTCACAACCGAAAAAGAATGTTTCGGTTAATAAAAAATGACCTCAGCAAAATGAAAATTAAAAAAACAAAATATGCTCGTGTATTTCGTAGTAGGCGATGATAAAATAAATTTAGAAGAGAAAAATATTATCTTTCAATCTCTGTCATTTGTCATTTATAAAAAAACAAAAAAGCTAGAGATTTTCTGAACCCAAAACTATGTTTAGTTACAACGGCCTATTGTTATAACTAACCTTATCAAGAAGAAGGGGCACTACAGGTAAACCGAGTTCCTTTATAAGACCAAAGGAGAGGCATTGGCCATGAAACCATTGTTCTTTGTAAAACTTAAACCATTTAAACTTTACAAATATTTTTGAAAACCTTCAGTTTTTTTATGACAAGATGTTAATCAACTATTTGTCTATGTTCTCAGTGAAAACCGACAGGTTAAGTGACAAAAATACTAAAACAATACCGATAAGAAAACTCATTGAGACAATACTTCAAAAAGCAACATCTATTATAACAACAACAATATAACCAAAGAAATAATAGGCACGATAAAAGACAACAACCTAAAAAGCCTTAAATAAAAAAAGCTCTAGAAGTCGAAAATCTCAACGTATGCATATTCTCATACAAAGAAGCACCGAGACTATAACAAAAATGTGATGATTCTAAGCATCATGAAGGCCAACAGCAAACAAGAGCAACCCGTATCTGTTCGATTTCTCTCCGATCTGTCTCCTCCAGAAGAATCATGTCTCCCATTAACTTCTCCGAACGATTTGTTTGTCGCCATCAATCTTTTTGTGACCCGCCTCTATCCAAATTTTCTGTTAGTTTTTTTGTGCTTATAAGTGTATAAAAAGAAACAAAGTAAAATCGCTAGAGTTAAGCATGGCAACTACAATGAGGTGGAAATGAACAGATATTTTATAGAGGTATTTGCTTCACATTGCATTATAGAAAGAAAAATTGATTAGTTAACGACATTTTAAAATCGGTTGAATATCAGTGGGAAGAGAACGTTTTTCACGGAATTTCAGACTAAATACCACCAAAACTATTATCTTAACAGTGGAATCTTCCTGACTCTTTTAACTCTCCTAAGTCTGAGGTATACGTGTGGTCCGTCTTGATGTATGGCAGAGAGTGCTGGACAATTAGCAAAGAAACGAAGTAACGTTTTCTGGACGTCCAGGTTTCTCCGAAGAATTTTTAGAATTTCATGGACAAAGAAGAAAACAAACGAAGAAGTCTTGCGCCTGGCCGAGACAGATAGGTCACTGTTGCGACCGGTAAGAAAGAGACAAATGGAATTTTTCGGCTATATAAATAGGCACGACGAATGCTGCACACTCAGGAAAATTTAAGGAAGACGAGCTCGCGGTCGACAAAGACAGACTTTCACGGACAGTCTGTCTTGCTTTATCAACACATCGAACAAGAGCCTATCTAAGCTGAACATATTCCAACAGACTGAGGACAGAGAGGTTTGGAAATCCCTGATTGTCGATGTCTGCGCCAGACCTGACACCTGGAGAAGAAAAAGAAGTCTATTTCAGATTCTTATTTTATGAAACCAGATCGTCTTTTCTCGCATCAAGCAAACATGAAAACACTTCACTCAACCCATCTTTATCTGCAATGTAGTAAAACTAAAAGTCATTAATTTATCCATTGTTCATCTCAGTTTTCGCTAATGTTTTTTTATAACATTATCAGATACACTTTTGATAAGGAGAGGTTTGTTCTCTAAAGACTTCTTGCTATCTAGCTCTCGATGAGTATTGTTCTACCAAACAAGGCATGTCCATTGACTTCCGGGAACAGGTCGCAGGACGTTCGGAAAGACCGAAGGACACCTGAAAAGGCAAGTGCCATTGGGAAAAATAGCCCTGTGGGCTAGCAACCCCTTGGCTTCACTTTCATTGCTATGAAACATTCACGAAATATTCTTCGATATATCGGCGATAACTCGACGTTGACCGGAACCGCTCAAATATTTGAAGATCAAGGACACACAATCCTGATTTGGAAATAGATTTTTTATGTATATGTGGTAGGAGATTTGCATCTAAAATGGAATGCAAACTCACAAAACTAAGACGGGATGTCTAAATACCTCATTTCAACAACAGCGCACTGCTCTGGCAGATAAGACACGGGAAAACCAAAGCCACATTTAAAACCACAGTCCTGATAAAATCCAAGCTGAACATAAAGATGTACAACTAAGACAACTGTTAACATTAAGCCTCAAAGTATGAATTTTCCAGCAGATAGTGCCATGAAGCAATGGGAAGATCTGGAGAGTAATGAAGTCCTGGAGGTAGACTCGCTAGAGGTAAATTGGTCAAAATCAAACTGACAATAAATGACTGGGGTCATCCAAGGCCAAATGGTGGTGAAAGACAGGGCAAAGAGAAAAAAATAGACGATCATGATGAATTTAGAGAGAAGGAATATTTTGAGAGATTCCAAAAGGCAGTCAAGCAACCTCAGCAAGGCGATTAGACGAACTGGAATTTTGTAATGCAGAGATATTTAACATGGAGGGATATCAGGCAAAAGGTAAACCAAAAATAAACTACATTATTAGATCCGGATATGATCTACTGCTCTCAAATGCAAATCTGATACACTAGGGATTGGAGAAAAGGATGATCTTCTATGGACAATATTTCTTAGTAGACAAACCACAGAACATGCCTTAAGTTTGTGGAAAGTAGCACTCCCACAAAGGCGATGCAATCGAGGGCACAACAGATTTTTTAAGGGTCATAAGCACAGGTAAAGAGATATGAGCTACGAGGTCTTGTATGGCCAGCCGACACGAGAATAAAATTCAACATCTAACCCTCCACGAGCTAGCTTCACAATATTTCAGTCAGAGAGCGGCGCTGAGACATGACACTAGACGTCGACCACGTCAAGATCCCATAGAAAAGGTCTGCTGAACCATGTGCTGATTGGGTAGTTTCAGCTGATCTTCCAGATGCCATCAGGAAAACTTTATTAAGACCAGACTTGTTGGTTTTACCTTCAACACAGCCTTTCATCATGATAAGAATAACGGTTTCACAATACATTTATATTATAAAGCACAATGAAACAGGCCCATACTTGAAAGAAGAAAAAACTACCACTCTTGACCAAAGAATTAGAAGTTCGCTACAAGGCTTAGATAATATCAAGATAGATCGGCGTCAGAGGACTTGCGGGGTCACCTATCTGCAGTCTTTGTAGCTGACTCTCGATCAGTGACAACAAACAAGCGGAAGCTTTAAAACTACTACCTGTACTAGATTAAAATCCAGTACTAGCCGAAACAGCATAAAACGTCCCCTTTGAACATGGAGCAAGAGAATAGAGCAAGTGCTTTATAAGGAGTAAAATATTATAATCTCAAGGAGTTCTGTTGACTGAGGTGGCTGGACACTTGGCTTTAGGACAAAGGGATCTATGGTTTGCAAGTGAACGTTTAGCCTCTGCTACTCTCATCATCTCTCATCATCTATAGCCCCTCGCTTGTAGGGTCGTCTGATCGTACAGCTTCGGCTGCCGCTCTTCTTATCTCCGCGATGAAGGTCCTCCATTCGTCTCTGTTCTCTGCAATGTCTCGAATTAAATCCAGGTCTTTCTGTGATGTTAAAGTCATTTTCTCGTCCGGAACGTGTTTGAGGTTGTAATTTTAAGTAATTGGAAGTGTTGGTAATAGTCTACTCCTTGGTCTTTTATTGTTTTCCACAAAATATAACTGCGTTTCTTTACTCATGCGACAAAAAAGTATTATCTATAGAAGTGAGTGCCTTTCAACGTCATAACCATGCTAGAATGACGCATTTGTATTCATGTTATCTGTGAGTATAAAATGCCACTTACAAAGCGCTTAAAAATCCTCTGAAAGTTTAGGATCTGTTAATAAAAACCTTTGCTTTGTCCTTTTTCGAGCTGACTTCTCAAGAGCGAAAACACGAAATGAGAGAGAGAGAGAGGAGAGAGAGAGAGAGTGAGATAGATAGGCAGAGGAAGAGAGAGCGAGAGAGAGGGAAAGGGATATATATATATATATATATATATATATATATATATAGATAGAGAGAGAGAAAGAGAGAGAGAGAGAGAGAGAGAGAGAGAGAGAGAGAGAGAGAGATTTTGAGCGCTGTTCAATTACAGGAGAAAATACGTGAAGGACGTCAACACCTGGAGGTGATAAAACAACAAACATCACGTACCAGCAGTTGTCTGGTAGAAACGGTGCCGGGCCCCGGCTACTGACCAGCATCTGACCCCAACACGTATTATATGTATCTGCTATGCTCAGGAAGGGATAGCCGCTTCCTCTAAATCCGCTACAGCCAAAGTTTGAAGATCTAGATATCTAATCTATCTTTAATCAAAATTAATGACTCGACCAAGGTTCGCTGAAATGAGAGCATTTTCTGATTAAGCACATCCCTTTGAAAAAGGAGGAAGTGAAATGATTTAAAGTAGAGCCGTATTCTCTGGTTTTGTTGCTGATGTAGTATAAAGTAAACTTTTATTCTACTTGTCACAAAGCCAACAGATTCGTATGGCAAAGATCACTCAAAGTTTAGCTGAAAGAGAATGGAGGCGGTCAAAATTAAAATTCATCATCAAATATTTACAAAAGCAACAAATAGTATCAACAAACTAATACTCTGTTTCAAAAAGAGACGTATTAAGAATAAAAAAGTGAGAACAAGAGAAACGCTGAAGAACTGGTTAAGGTTAGTAATCGATTATTGAAACATTCAAACCCAACGAGTTTTTACGTTTACTGCCAAGACTCAAGAACCCACAGAAACCGGTACAAACTACTTTGAGGCAAAAACCACAAATACTGGTATATGGAAAACTTCAGATGAACCAGGAACAATAAAAGATACAGTCAGCGTAGACCAGTGAAAGAGGGTATGGATTCGTTCAAACTTGCTGCAGAAAAAGAATTTAAAACACCTTGAAGGTTCTACAAAACAAGATCTGTTCTCATAATACAGTCCCAGCATAGATTGTCATTCACTGCGCTAATAAAAGAACTCCTACAATTTCATCAATAGTAAATAGCAGTTTTGAATTACGAAAAATGCCTTCCGGTTCTTTAAGTTCTGCCATTGTTAAACCTTTACTTAGAATTGGGTTAAACAGTGACTTGTAAGAAACATCAGTTACTTATCAAAAGTTATAGAAACAGTTTTGGTTGGTGGGTAGTAGTCTTGCATGAGAAGAAAGGATTTATTTCCAAAATTTCAGTCTGCATTATTATAGAAAGGGCCATAACACGGAAACAGTACTTCTTCGAGCTCATAACGGCATTGTGCGTCAAACATATAATAGGAAACAAAAAATGATACTTGTGTCTTTGAACTCTCGACAAAGATATACTTTTTTAAAGAAAAGCTTCCTATTTTAGTGTCCATGGCTATGACCTAAAATAGCTTCTCTTTTATTTGAATGGTAGATCAATTTCTATCTTTATTGATAATTATAGTTTTGAACCTAGACCTACATGCTTTGGTGTTCCACAAGATTCGGTGCACACTTTTTTGTAAATTCAATATATACAGCACCCTTCGAAAATGTGATTATGAAAGAAAATAAGATTAGCATATGTATGCTGATAATACACAAAATCTATTTACACCTAAAATACTTGATACTCCTTAGCACGCCTAGAGCAGTGCTCAAACGACATCAAAGACTGGGTGACAAATAATAAATTGAAAGTAAATGAAGAGAAGACGAGGTTTTGTTGATAATTACCATCTAATTAAAGCTGAAGCAGACAGTCTGAATGTAAGTGGAAAAAGAATAACTATACCTACAGATGACAATATAAGAAGCCTTGATTTTTTTCTTTGATGCTCACTTTTGTATGGAAAGTCATATCAGACAAGTTTGTAAAAATTGCCATTACCACCTAGAAATATTGGAAAAATTCGGTAGCCAGTTGATGAGAATACTACTCAGCCACTTGTACATTCTTTCATAGCCGGCAGGCTGGATTACTGTAATTTCCATTTGGCGGGACCACCAAAGTATCTAAGGGATAGACTACAAAAGATCCACAATAAAGCAGCCCGGTCAATAACTCGTAAGTGATAATTTAATGATTCACAGGAAATGAAATGGGCACATTGACTGGCGCTAAAATCTCGCAGCAACTTTAAAACCGACTGTGATTTAAATTTGTAAACATTTGAATGATGTACCTCCTTCTTATTTGCAACAGCTCTTACAATATTGTACAAAGCTCCAAAGGTTTTGAGATCAAATAACTCAATTTTACGAAAAAGTAATATGCCTTCATCGGTGTTTGAGCTCCTAAAATATGGAATGCTCTATCGGGAAAAAAACGAAAAGAAGAAACACTATTGAATCGTTCAACCGAAATTCTAGATCAACTTTCAAGTTTGCTTTATTACTTCTTAGTATAGAAAAAGAAAAAAAACCTAGAACAAAACGACGTTTGCATACCTCTTTAAGAGTAAAACAAACCTTGATATTATTTAATAACATTAAGTTAAATAATCAAAGGCCAGGCTTCTTCCGCTTTAATTTTGTGTTGTAGGTTAACCTCGACCCGACATGAATAACCTTTTTTCCCCTTTCTGCGAACCCCGTGTGGGAGTGAATGTCACAGCTTAATGTTCAGGTTGACATCTGAACGACAAAATTACATTTACGAACACTGTTGTCTTAAGAGTCACCTCCTTCTCTCCCCTCACCTTTGTCTTTATTCATTCAAGGTCAAACAGTCGTTCTATTTTTTTTTCTGATATCCTAACTTGAAGCCTATTTTTACATTACTACTGTGTTCAATCACATTCAGGTTTATGACGTATAAATAAGTAAATCAAAACTCTTACCATGTCACAATCCATTATCACTGACGTCATGGTAACTAAGATTTAACAATAACGTTTGTGTGTGGCAAAGTTCGCTGTTGTAAAATATTTTTAACCAAACCTTTAGATCAAGTCAGTACAGTAATTTTACACCAATGGTTTCAATCCATTGCGGCAGAATTTCGAAGAAGGTTTTTCTTAACAAGAAGTTTTTTTTGAACATTTTCTGAAATTGATGCATGTATTTATAAAAATATAGGTCTACATACATCTTGGTGAGAGGCAGTTTAGAAAATTTGCTCGTTCGCTGATACTTTCAAGAGTCTCTCAATACTACAATGTTGGAAAAGTGGGTGTCTGGGATGAATAGCACTTTTTAAGAATTTCATTCTTTGAAATTAAATGAAATCGTTGGGAGTCTTAAGTATGTTAAAAAAACATACTTTTATTTGGCGTTGCGGACACAGCTGACCTTTACATTATAACACAGTCAGTTTGCTCCGGGAAGAGAATTGTGAATATACACAGTCTATTAACTATCAACGGTCATTCTGAACTTAAAGCCCTCTATTCGCTGACACTATTAAAAAAACGCTTTTGTAGGACGAAAGTAAAATTAAAGTACCGAATGCATCGATAAAATCATGAGCCGATCTCGATCCCAAACAATACGAGCAGCTAGACATTTCACTTACTTGATCTGAGAAACATTATAATATCAAAGAATCAAAGATAACAGATCTTTAATTTGATTTTTGTATCTGACACATTAGACGCTAAAGCTACAGAGGGATGAAAGACGTTTTGAAAAAGGAAAAACTTCTTTTTATTTTCTTTACAGGTACTTTGATAAAAGCATCTGTATGAAAAACAGAAAAAAGCATCAGTATGAAAATAAGAAAGAAACTTGATGAATACAAAACTTTAAACGCAGAGTAAATGATCAAGTAAAACGTACGTTATGTTTGAACTAAGGATGTTATGATTTGAGGAAAACTTGAAGATTATTTAAAATCGTTAATCATCAACACTGTGCCGACAATACAGTCTGGTTAGCGGAAACCGAAGACGCCCTAGAAAGATTCTTGAAAGCTGCCTTGCTGGAAAAAGGTGACAAAATGGAAGCAAAGGTATAAAGGCACAAAACTGGGCCACATCCAAAAATGTCTAAGATTCAAACACAATTATCTAAGCGGGAAGGCATAAAACTTTTTGTTTCTGTCATATAACCTTGACATAAGGTAAGAGTGGTTTTATCTTTAAAAAAAAAAGCTTTAAAAATGCCCAAGTGACCTTTCTATCTGTGTTTCCTCACGTTTTCAGTTTTATTCACTCAGATCACGCAACCAATGGTAATGCACTTCGCTAAAATTAAATCTGCCGCATCGCCACCCTAACCAAGTGGAGTTATTGGTTCGGTTTGGGTTTATTGCTTGCATTTTTAAAAATGTGTCCTATAAACTTATGCCGCAGCTTACGAAGCAATATGTGGAACCAAACGGATCGTCTTGTGTATGTACTAACTTGGCAATGTCTTTTTAAATCATGGACAAAAAAGGCGTTTAAAATTGAAGCAATGGTCATGGACTGATATTATTAAAGATTAAAACGAAGAATTGTTTTGTGTAGCAGTAGAATACTTCATACTAAAAACTTTGAATAAATCTATTAATAACTTTGTATGTGAGATCCTTACCCACAAAAGTGAGTTATAGTGTCTTTAGGACACATCCTTCAAAACAAAAGGGGCGGATATTTACTAAGAAAGACGAGTAAAATATAGAACACTGACAATAGAGTCAAATCTCATAAAGTCAAAAGACGTCTAGAACCAACTACACATTCATGATTCGTTTATTTTCTTTTTTATCTCTCCTTTCCTTAACACAATTAGGACACTACTATGCACTTCTTTCCCACCTCAAAAGAACAAAATGTGCGTAAAAAGGCAACTTCAGAAATGAAAAAAACCCCATAAATTTGAAAGAAAATACTGATCACCGAGAACTTCACCTGTCCAAATCTCTCCCTATTAGCATCACCTGGAAACGTTAACCACTGAGACTTTTAGTCTTCTTTCAATGACCTGATGAGGGAAGGTAAAAAACTCATTCCTTTGTGGGGGCAGCGTGGCAGAGTGGTTAGCGCGTTGGACTTGAGATATGGAGGTGGAGGGTTCAATTCCCGACTATGTCATGTTCCCATTGTCTTGGGAAAGCAATTTAGCCTAAATTTCCCCAGTCCACCCACCTGTAAATTGGGTACCTGGCTAAAGGCAGTGCTTGAAAATTGTGGAATGTTAATATTTCAGCGCCTAACAGGCTGCAGCACTGTAATGCTCTGAAATATGAGTTGAATTTGCTCTGGTGTGTATAGGCATGGTGGAGTAAATATATAAAGTCATGAGACTGCCTTTGGCTATGGAGGACTCTAAACATATCTATTTATTATTTACACATACATACTCACCATGACAAAATAAGAACTATGCTGAGGTTATTTGTGAGTACAAAAGATATATAAAGCTACCGCAGTTTATTTAATACTTAAATGGCTGATGAAATTGTACTTCAGTATTTGTAAGGACGATAAGCTTTTAGCGCCTGAGTCTATACATACACGACGATAACAAGAACTACAATAATAATAACAAAAACAAGGACGACAAGAAAAGACAAAAAAACAATTTCAAAAAGAAACACATGTAACAACGACGCAAAAATTAAAAAAAAAAAAAAAAAATTAAAAAAAGGTATTTCAAAGTTATATCAGACCTAATCCATGTGCTCAAGATCAATATATTTTTTACTCCAAAGTGGTACCTTTTTAAGCTTTGTTTTATAAATGACAGCAATATTGTCAACAGCAAAAACAAACATCAGGTCTTTATAATATTCTGACTCATTTTAGCCTTTCTAAAAGTTACTAGAGGTTTAAAAATAATAAATGTTAAGATTCAACTACGCTAATACTTACTTCTTTTATTTTAATTTTGATTAAAACTTAACCGGATCAAGAGGATTTTGCATCAATTCTACAAAAAATTGTTTCTTTTAACTTTTGATTATATCTTGTTTCAAACTATTGTCGTATATTCTTCAGCTCCAAAAATACAGACGAAACAAGTGAGCTAACGGCTTTACCTCTTCGTCAGACAAAAAAAAAAAAAACCAACAAAAAACAAAAACAAAAATGTGTAAAAATACTTATAAAAATAGGCACAGAACTAACAATAAAAAAAATCAACAATGTAATTTGAAACAATATAAAATAAATTTGAGAACAATAAAGAAAAGTTATAAAGATAAAAAGTGAACAAAGGGAAAAATAAAATGTACCTAGACATCTAGATAAAAATCTGTCCCGTAAAAAA
>BMAT01001765.1:22681-35514 GCA_019649035.1 Elysia marginata | reverse complement strand
TTTTTGCTAGACACTGAAGGGCTGGCATTAGTAATCAGAATAGCGCGTGCTCGGAAACGTCCATAAAAAAATTTCCTGCTTTTTTCTCATGAGCTGCTTGCGCAGGAAAAATTTCGGACGAGGATGGTGTTGCAAGATGTTTGCTGTGTAAAAGGAGAGTTTCTTACCAAACTGGTGGCAAAATCGTTTTTGCTAGACACTGAAGGGCTGGCATTAGTAATCAGAATAGCGTGCGCTTGGAAACGCCCATAAAAAAATTTCCTGCTTTTTTCTCATGAGCTGCTTGCATCCCTGTAATATATACTTATTCTATACGAGATCGCATTGCATGAGATTCTTAGGTCTAGCACTGTTGTCTCAGCCTCCTATATTTCAATAGCTTTCTTTCTTCTCTATACTACTGTATACTACTGTATCTGTTATTCGGCTTTGTTGCATCTATAATAGATCCATAGTGGGTCACAGTTGTTGTGGTTCGTCTTGTGACAAAAATAGAACTAGGGTTTTTTTTCCTCAAGCATAATGCTCTGGTCAGTCAGAGATCTAGGCGTGAGGTCCTCTGTCTGAAACTTTCATTTTTGTGGAAGTGGCAGAGTGGTCTGTTCTGGCTCTGGTCTGGCAAGGCTGTGGGTGCTGACTAGTGGTGCGGCTTTGAATCCTACTGTGTTTACTTTCTGTCTTGTACTGTCTTGGTCTGTCTTTCGTCTTGTCTGTTATATCTAAGTTTGTTATAGTCTTTCTTTATTGCTAATATTTAGTTTTATTACTTGCAGTCTGTTGCCATTCATAGAAATGTGTTTTTTCAAATATAGTTTTGTGTAGTTTTGCAAGTATTCTCCAAGAAATGATGCCTAAAACCAGCAGCACCTAAAAAATTCATTTTTATCAAAGGTGATGATGATAGAAATCTATCTATTTCCATTTTGATAGAAGAAGTAACAAAAATTGATGTGTTTGCAGCTGGTAGGATGAAAGGCAACCTTTCCTGATTTCTCAATAAATCTAAATGTCACAATGTTTATTTTAAATACTTCCTGTTCGTTTCAGGTGACACTTTAGGTCTGACAGCTTCAGATGCCTACGACTTAGCGGTTAGGTCGCTGGGGGCAATAGTGTGGTCAGTGCCGGCCTTTTTTATTTTATTATTTCCAACTCTTTTTTTTTAAATTCTTATTGTTTCAACCAAAGACTTGTAGGGTGTAATACAAATTTGTATTGAAATTTATCAGAAAATTAAGGTTTTCTCTCCTTGGAATTTTCACTCATACTTTTTCATTATTTACAAATTTTGATCCTAATTGCCTTTCTTTTTTAAAACTTTTTGTATGTCTTTTCAAAGTAAGTTATAAGGTGATGATGTATCCTCTATGGACTATACTTTACCGATGTCATCAGGAGAACCACATTAAGGCCAGACTTTGTTATCCATTCACCTTCAACACAACAGTTCACCATATGAAAGCAGAATTGAACAAGCTCATACCTACAAAAAGGAAAAATACCTGGACTTGACTAAAGAGCTAGAAGAAAGTGACTACAGGGCGAAGATAATGCCTATAGAGATCAGCACCAGAGGATTTACGGGATCATCAGTATACGATGTTCTGAGCAAACTCTCAATCAGTGGCAACACACGAACCAAAGCCTTACCAGCTGAAATAGCAGAAAACAGTTCCCGTTGGATTTGGAGTAGGAAAAATGAGCAGTTGCTTCAATAAGATTAAAAATACTCCAACCCCAGGGAGCTCAGTTGGCTTAGGTCACATAACACCGGACTTGTAATTGGTACATCCAGGTTCGAATCCTGAAGCAGGCAGGAAAAAAAAAAGGTAGCAGGGAGGCATCTGGAGTCATGACCCAGATGTGACCTGGCTCCCTTAGAAGTTTAAGGTCAAAACACTTGCTATGAGGGGGGTTTCTCCTCTGAAGACTTCCTGCTGTCTAGTTCCCCATGAGTATCTTATTACCTTCTCAGTCCCAGAATACATAGCTTCTTTAGACAGTTCTCTTATCTTGAATGACAATGCCTGTAGATAGAGTTGAGCCCTGAGACTTAGGGAGGGCCTCTTGCGGCTCTATTTAAATATCATGGTATATTTATAATATTACATGCAGGAGAAAACAAGTTGCGTGGAAACAACAGCAAGGTCAATTGGGTTGAAGATAAGTCACTCCCGTCCAAAGTCATTAAAATCGACACAAAATCAAATAGTGATTTTCTCATTGACGGAAAGAGTGTCACAGATTTTAAGCATCTTGGAAGCCAGCTGACTGCAGATGGTAACACAAACAGGGAGATAACAGCTAGAACCGTTATGGCCTCCACTGCTTTTTACACACTTCACAACATCTGGAAGTCAAACAGGATAAAGGAAGACACAAAATTAAAATTGTTCACATTTAATGGTGCGATCTGTTTTACTGTATGCCTCGGAGACTCAGAGAACCAACCAAAGGATTGAAAGTAAACTCAGGGGTTTTGAGAGGCGGTGTCTTAGAAAAATTTTGGGAATTTGATTGAAGCATAGGATTACCAACAAGGAAATATCTGAAAGAACTGGCATATAGAGCAGAAAAGTTTAACTCTGCTTTAGGGATTCATCGTGTGCAGAGCCAGCCCATCTTACTTAACAAGGTTGTACTATGCTTTGTGTGTCGAAGATTAAAATAATTTTTTTTATATACTAATTGTTAGTTATGATAGACCTTTAGTGAAACTTTGGCAATTCTTTTTGCATTGTTTTATCAGGTATCTGCAATATTGTCTCTTAGACGAAGAACTTTTATCTATGAAGAAATTTGAGACTTACATGCCTGTAGATGTCAGTGAACACAGGGCTCAAGGGGCCCAGTCAGGGGCACAAGCTATCAAGCAAAGACACATGGTAAGATCTTAGTGTGTGGCTGTCCTTTAAGCGTTTAGGGATTGTTAATAACAAATTTTGAGATATATAGGAGTCTGTGACAAAATGGTGTTGGAAACGATGTCATGTCAGACTTTAGGGCTGGCCTTTACAGCGCACAAGACTCATTTAGTTACCAGTGATGCTGATGAGAATAGCGCCACACTTCTGGAGTCGCAAGTTATCGAATGTGAATTTCAAACCATGGTAACTTTGATGATAATGATGCCAGTCTTGAGATTTGTGAAATGCTTTGGTTTTAACATTATATATTTTTTCCTTATTGCTAGTAATATCAGAATTAAATTGAATATTTTTAACATTTAGATACAATATTGACAAAGGAAATTATTTCTTTACCAAAAATTTGTCTTTTATACAAAATGACCTTTTGTTAAAGCATCATAGATCAAAACATAGTTTGAAAAGCTTTAAGATTTAAAAAGCTTTTGTTTGTTTTGTTTGTAGTGTGTTCATGTCAGGTTAGTATTGCATTTGAAAGATATTGGGAATAGAGCAGTGGAAATTATTTTCATGATTACAAACAGACATGTGTACAGATTTTTTTTTCGGTTTTATGACATGAATCTCTACAAACTTCAGTTACACTGGTGTGTTATTGCAATTGTAGTTTGTTTAAAAAAAAAATTAATTAAAATACACAAATGCTTGTCCATGGCTTATGCATGTTCAGAAATAATAAATACAAAATGGAATATATTTTTTGAAAATATACTGAACAATAATGGAATTGAAACAAAATATATAAAAAACTTGCAATAGATACCCTATGAAATGATAGATCAGAATTTTACCCCATAATTCAAACAGTCATTTAATGATTTATTTCATCAGTACTACTTCATTCATTTTACAAAAAAAAACCAGTAAGGTTCTAGTTATAGAAGCTTGACTTCACTTATTGAAAACATCAAAGGTCTATTTTTTTACTATTCATTTATGTAAATCATAATGTTCAGGCAAAAACTCAAGTAAAGACTTTTCATTAATTATGTATCTGATAAAACTTGAGAAGATCAACTTTTCTTTAGGTAAGTTCAGTTATTTCAAACTCGACAGAACTAAAGTTTAACTTAGAATAATCAGTATACATTACAGGAGGATAAGATCTGTCATTCTGGATTTAGTTTAAATTAAGTGAATGTTCAAATAATTCAGGTTAAAAATTCTATGGACTGGTCTGTATCTTGAATTATAAAAAAAAAATTAACTTTATAAGAGTTATAGTGTATATAATTTGTTTTCTCACACTTGCATTTTCACATCACCCAGAGAAAAGTCTCTTGGAAGTTGTATCAAAGAAATACAGCTTATCTTACAAACTCATTCTCTGCTAATGCTTGTGTTGTGCAGGTGCTAGACGGTGTAACAATGTCAAATCTTGATGTGGTGTGGAACTCGACGACGCAATCAACGGAAGGAACTCTGCTTGAGAGACTCAGTTACTGCAGCACTGCCTTTGGTGAGAGGGAATACCTTTGCTGCAAACGAAGAGAAATGTTTTTTATCGTCCAGTTTTATATCATAACCTGACCTTATAAGGCATTTTGTATTTTGAAAAAAATCTATTTTCTTAGCTATTTCAATCATTTTCTCTCTGTAAAGAATCATAAGTGTTCTATGCAGTATTCTGAGATTAAAAAATTCATAATATTGCAGTGAATAAAATATCAATTTTGAATATGAATAACTACATTAAGCTCATTAACACTAGTTTTAAAAAAGGGATTTTGCAGTAACGATGCATTAATAAAGAATTATATTTGTGTTTTTGTTTTCTCTCTGCATAATGCTTTATACCCTATTAGAGCCTTTTTTAAAATTATTTATTAGGCAAATCAGGTTAATTAGGTACAAATTGCTTTAAATAGAAAAACTTGCTGTATAAAATTGCTCAGGGTACAGAAAAGTTAGAATCCTATTTTTTTAAAGTTCTTAAAAAGCATGAAAGGGACTTCTAGATGTTAACTCAATTTGAATAAAAACTGACTTGTGTTTGATTTACCTAGGTCGCCTCACTGATCTTGAGTTTTTCTAAAGCTTACAGACACAAAGTAATGTTTCAATGCACATATAGATAAGGCAAAGACTCAAAAAATTCCGATGGTATTATTGGAATGATTGATCAATCTTTTCTTTCCTCCTGTATCCTAGGCAAACGGCTGTTCCACCAGTGGCTGTGTTCTCCGTTGTGTCAAAAACAGGCTATCTACGATCGTCTCGATGCAGTTGGAGATTTGCTAGAAGCACCCTCTGTGATGGAAGAATCTGTGACGATTCTGAAGAAAATGCCGGATTTAGAGAGACTGCTCAGCAGGTGACGGCAACAAAATTTCAAAACTGAAAAAATAATGAAACAGATGATGAACAAAGTTGGGTTTTAAAAACACTATTGGTTCAGTCCTTCTAATATCTGCGGCTTGACCAAATTCACAGCAAGTTAAACCGTAGCATTTACCAGTAAATTGAGTTCGCGAGATGCATCTATTCTATTTGTAACTAATCAATTGTGGGATTTTCCTTCTTTTCTTGTTTGATTTAGAATCCATGCCATTGGATCATCTGGAAGACGGAAAAATCATCCAGACACTCGAGCTATTCTGTACGAGGAAGTCACGTACAGGTTAGTTTGAAGAAATATGAATAAGGGGTTCTTTGTTCAGACTATGCTACTTAACCTAGGCCTGTTCATTGCCGAATAAAGCTTCAAGTACCGTTATAAAATCAAATTTATGATCATTGAAAATATTTATTATAAGAAATCTGGTTTTACCACTTCAGAAAGCTTAGAATATATCCCAGTTTTTAAAAAGCAGATGATTTTAACCTATTGTCTATTCTGTAACATCAATCTCAAGATGTCAGGGCTACAGAGGTATAGAAAAGGTTAATTTTCATGAACTTTTTGGTTACTTTCTGCTGTACTTTCATTGCTCTGTATAGCAGCAAGTTTTATTCAAACATAGCACCTCTGCCAAACCCAAAATTCATACATTATTATCGTTCTCTGATCTAGTTCTTTTCTTTTTTTTTCCAATGTGCTCATTTTTTTATGAGCTTTGTTTCTTTTTTTTTTTTTGCAGTTGTCACAGACGCTTATTCACTAAAATGTGTAAACCTTGTCTTTCAGCAAAAGAAAAATTGAAGACTTTCTAGCCACCATAGAGGGTTTCAAACTGGCTATGACTTTGACAGCTGCATGTTCGGGAGCTGCCACAAACTTCAAGTAAGATAAATCCTTAGTCTCCATTAAATTATTCTAAAGTTTTTGAATACCAGACGTTAGAAACATTATTTTTCTGAGATTTGAGCAATAGTGGTATGAAACCAGTTGTCAGATTTCAAGTATTCCACTCTGTCATGACATGAGAAAGATTTCTAAGTGTCTTCTACCCTGTGATCCTATTGAGGTGGCTTCAGAAAGTTATCTTATTTAACACCAGTATAAACTAAACTTTCCTCTTCTCATCCATACTATTTCAAATCATGAGAAAAGAGAAAAACAATCCTATTTTTCCTGAACAACTTTGATGAATTGTCCATTTTTTTTATCTAAACAAAAACATTGCCCAGATCCAAGCTCTTGAAACAGACTGTTTGTGTGCAGGGGGCTGAACCAGATAATGCAGACGCTCGGTTTCCTGACATTGATGATGACTTGAAGTTCTTTGAAGTAAGTCTATGAGAAGACTCTGTTAAACGAACTCTTAATATTTCTGAACAACCTAATTTCTCTGCAATCACTGTAGCTAATCAAAGTCAAGCTTGCCAACAAGCACCTCATACTTGGAACTTTGTAATCTTTTTTTCTGAAACTATATTGGCAACCTCACCTTGGGCTAGGCATACTATTCTCTACCTATCTGTAGTGTTAGACCTATTGTTCCAATAATACTTTTGTTGCTATTTTTTTTTTAATTTCCTTATCACTTCAGTTCGATATAATATCTAATCTAAACTCTTAAGCTCTGAAAAGATACTTAACACGATTATGGCAAGCATTGTTTTGGTCTACAACTTTTTCTTTTTATCCTTTTTTTAAATCTTGCTCAACCATTGAGTAGCATCTGTGGGGTGTGTGACTGATAGTTCTATTTCGTCGTGATTTTTTTACATTTCTGAACTAAATTAACTTTTTTTTTCCTGCAGCTATTGCTTAAATGATTTAGCCATCCACGAAAGATCAAAGCTGCAACAATACTTACCCCTTTTATCACAAAATTACCATGTTTTAGTGGCTAGTTTTGGTTGTGCACCAACTTGCCTTTTTTAACTGTTCAGTAGAAGAAACGATAACTGCGCAATCAGATTTTTTAAGATAATAGGTAACTATTTAACTTCCTGGAATGCCAAAACCTCAATACCATTGGGTATGAACAGGTTAAGCAGTGTTTTCATCATAGACCTAATTTTTAAAAATAATCCCTAATTTTTAAAAATAATCCCTTCAACCTCTTTCTGTTCATAAAGAGAGCCATTGCAGACTTAAAAGTCCTTCAGCATATTGTGAAAAAGCTCTATCAAAATTTGTATTCCTAAAGCTACTGCTGGTTGTCTCTGCCTTCTTTTTTTATTCCTATTCTATTACCCTTGCATTAAATAGCCTCACTGATACTCCATATGAATGATTCTGCTTAGGTTTACATTTTGCATATGGCAATTTCAAGACCCTCATGCAGTAAGGTGGTTTTGAAAAATACAATTCAGTGTTTAATTATTTTTTTGTGTTTAATTTTCTCAAATTTTATTTGTTTTTCAGTCATCGTTTGATCACAAAAAGGCTAAAAAAGAAGGTGTTATTGTGCCAAGCAAAGGTTTGTGTCTGTTGCAAAAGATATGTTGAAATTGTTTTTAAACAAAAGAATTTAAAATATAAGTCTCAATTATTAGTGGTGGATATGGTAAAGAGGCAAGAGAGGGGCAGTTGATTTATGACATAAAATATTGGAACTTTTGAACAGAGGCTTAACCAACCATGGGCTGGGCATTCAAAATCTAATGAGAAGGCTGAAGGCGGTAGGCTCGTATGCGCGCTGCTCAGCGGCTAGCCAAAGCACTCTGAGGAAGACAAATAGGTTGAGAAGGTGCATGCCGAATTTAGGTTAAAATTCTAGCAGTAGGCCCAGAAACTCCCCAGGGCCAAGAGAGAAGGTGGGAGTGAGAGACAGACAGACAAGTATGATCAGAGATGTAGAGACAGTGAAAGAGAGAGAGAAGTAATTGGTTAACCATGTATGACTAATAGCATGTAAGGAAAAACATTTTAATTTATTGGTGGTAAGTTTGATCTTATTTTACTTACTTAAGCAGATTATTATATTTATGTGGCTCAAAACTAGGGTAGGCGCCTTCTTATTGATTCGTCTTCGTTGCTTCACAAATATACTGATAAACTAAAACACGGCTATCAGAAATATTTCTAATTTTTTAAAAAAATATTTAGCCTGATGAGGGAGGAGTGAGTTTGTGAACAAAGTACAAAGTCTGATTTAGTTAAAGATTAGTCCAAAACACAAATCATCATTTTGTTTTCTTAAACGAAACGCAGTGCAAATGTTGCTGTCCGTCCATATTGCATACTAAATATTGAGCCCTTTTTTATACAGGTGTAGACAAGGATTACGATCAAGCCATAGCTGACATAAAGGATGTTGAAGGGCGGCTGCAGACTTACTTGGACAAACAGAAATCTGTCTTGAACTGCAAGGTGCGTGTGTTAGCCAGGGTAGTTTGATGGCAAAATAGCTAAAAAATAAAGAGAGGTATAATATCAATGGCAGGCACATCAAACCTCTGATGTGGCTTCTTTTCCTATATTGAAATCAGAGGTTTGATGTGCCTGCCATCAACACACACACACACACATATATATAGCAACCAATTCACCAAAATGCTCCAAACACTTTACAAGGGTCCCTTGACTGACCATTACTATATAAATTACTAGTTCAACTAACAGAACAGCAGTTTAAGTGCATCAGTTTAGCACTTTTACAGGACCTTTCACTGCCTATTGAACAGTGATGGCGTTCCTCAGCCTTCAGTCTGAAATCAGCCTTAACTTATTAAAAACTGAAAACAAAAGGCTATCAAAAGTAATTATTTAAGTTCTTTATTTTCAAAACAACGACCCCGGACCTTCCGACATAGAGCTTCTGCCTTCACTTTCAGCCTTTTTCAATGGTCTGTATTCACAGCTCTGTATAACCCCTTAGTAAGGCAAGGAAATATCTGTAAAAAACCTTTTCCAGGGACTAAATGCCAATGCCTCAAACAGGGACTCGAGCCTTAGACCTCTTGGTCCAAGAGTTAAGTGTCTGCTACTAGACCAAGATACCCGTACAAGTACCTACCAAGTATTTGCAAACCCAGGAATGGGTTGGCAGTTTTATGGAGCTCAACCTTGCTGCGAAATCCAGTTTTGCAACTTCTTTTGTATATTGAGAATAAGATTACAGCACAAATATCGTTGCTGTTGGCAAACTCCCTCTTTGAAGGCAATTGCTTGCAGACAAGAACAATGCAATTTTGTACTCATTTTTTTCCCCAATATCAAATTTATATATTCTCATATACTTAAAAAAATTGATATTTTTTACAAGATCTCTTTAAAAACAAGCATTTAAGAAGAGAAGATTTGTTTAGCAAGTTTTTTGAGATCCAGTGAGGTTAAATTCATGAATGGTTTTCTCTCTTCTTTCTTAGCCTTGGTAAGTTTTTGAAGTATGTTAAATGTGCCTCATCTAGAGTTTTAAATATTACTTTAATCTTTTAAATATCTTAACAAGTTGGATTTTTCTCAAGCTAAATGTTAGTTATTTAAATGCTCTTATTTAGGAAAATAACCAAGTAGGAAATACTCAAAAGGGCAAGAAATATATAATCCAGGATTCCAATGATATCTTGCGGAATTTTTTTTTATATATTATTTCTTTTTTACAGAACCTTGTGTACTGGGGAACAGCAAAGAACAGATACCAGATTGAAGTACCAGAAACTGCTCTCAAGAACATCCCCCATCAGTATGAGCTTATGTCCTCCAAGAAAGGGGCCAAGCGGTTCCGTACATCAGACATTGAAGAGATGTTGGCAGAGCTCACTGATGCAGAGGATAGAAAAGACACATGCCTCAAAGACATCATGAGGCGAATCTTCCATAACTTTGATCTAAAGTGAGAATTTCTTTTTAATCTGTAAAAGTTTTCAATTTTTCTGCACAATAAAAAATTTATACAGAGAGTAAAGAAATAGGTCCTTACTCACATCGAACCTGCTTGAAAAACGAAACCTTAAACATGTCTAAGAAAAGTACAGATGTGAATCTTGCAATGAACAAGCCATACAGATCCAAGCTCAGGCTTTGTTAAACACAGCTATGACAGGAATGCAAATTTTCTGATTTTTTTCTACTTTTTTCAGCAGTTTTCTTTAGTTAAAAAAGAAAAGCATGAAAATCTGTAAAAGTTAAGTCTGAAATGAAAAAAGAAAACATCCAAAGTTTAGATCTATAGAAAAGTAAACAATTCTTTTTGAGTTCTATAGCTGTGAAGCACACAGAGGTGTATAGTTGATCTTTCAAATTTCCTGCAGGCGCAGCTGTTGATTACCAAAGGTATTACAGCATAGATTATTGGGATGTTCAAAATTTCCTGCTTATTGTGCTTAACCCTATTAAATATGGGTAATGCGATATATATCTGGGAAATTTGATTAAAGTTTTACATAGCAATCTGTGTGAATGTAAAGAAAAAACTCATCTATCAGTGATTTTGGTCAAATCTTTTACAAGAAGACATCATAGCTTCAATGCACAAATGCTTTAGTTTATTTGGCTCTGTAATGGGGTTGGCCTGCCCCATTAGCAGGGGCTGAAATCAGTCAGACTGGGAAAGCTTTTTCATCAGGTGTATTCGATATCGCAACATTTATGACATTCATAATAACAGAAGAGTACTGGATTGTTGAATTGATAATTTAGCTTGTGCCCACGCTAATATTGTCCATCTCTATGGGACTATTCATCGAACAGCACAATAAAAAATTAACAGCGTAGATCTTGACAATTTACCGATCAGATTGCTTTAACTCTTGCTTTGAAATTCTGCATTATATAATCGATGCTTAGGCATAAAAAATAAAACAATAGCGGTAATGCACACTATTCCTGGATGGCATGGAGATAATGATGATTGTCTTAAGGTCTGAATATCTAGGCCTGCAGCTTCATTTTCCCTGAAATAAAAGCTATTAATAGACAAAACATGTGATTTTCAAGAATCTATGGTGAGCCTAGGCCAACAGAAACTTAGAGGTTGTCGGCATATTGAAAGATTTATAAGTTTACATAGATAAAGGGCCTAGAATAAATAGAAGAGGCCCAGTAGATGTAGATCTAGCTATGTATTAGTGATATTTTTGTGGCCTTGAATATTTTTTACTGCTAAAAGATTCAACTGGAGTTTTGAAAACATATATTCCTTTTTCAATCTTCTCTATAACTCGGTTTCGTTTTGTTCATCCAGGCACAGAAAGTGGACTGCTGTGGTGGAGTGCCTGTCAGTCCTGGATGTATTGATCTCTCTAGCCACATATAGCAGAGGGGGCGAGGGTGATCTCTGCCGACCTGAGTTTGTCATGCCAGAAGAAGGGGCCCAGGTGAGGACATCCCAGTTCTAAACTTAAATCTCTTACTCAAAAACTTTTTTACATCAGACAGTGTGCCTCAGTGGTTTGCGCACCAGACTAGTGATCAGTTGGTTGTGGTAGAATGGGTGCAGCTAAAAGCAGTGCTTGAAATTTGTGAAATGCTAGTGTTTGAGCTTCTAAGTGGCTGCTGTACTGTGATGCTCAGAAATATGAGTTTAACTGGCTTCGGTGTGTATTGATCTGCTTGGTGACAGCTTTACATCTAAGAATGCTTCGAAATTTCAAAATCACTGTATCAATATGAAAAGTTTTAATAAAACTTCCAAGAGCATCTTTTGACTGTTATTTAAAGCTGACCGGATTTAGACCTATTTACTTGTAAACAAATGGCATAGAAAGGGAGCTTCTACCCCTGTAGTATCCCAGCATGCAATCTAAAAATAGCTGTGGGAAGGTAAAAATTAGCGGGGGAGCGCGTCCTGAAAAGGGGGTGTAAGGTCAAAGTTACCCATTCGCCCATTGGTGTCTTTTCAGTAAGGGGAATCATTTCTGTGCACCAAAACATAAGAGCTAGAACTTTTGAGCATATCTTATGCTTTAAACCAATGTTTTAGGTAAGCAGGGTGAGCAAAAATGTCCAACATTATACCAAATTTAGGAAACTAGGCCTACCTCAATGGCTGCTTTCAAGCGTTTCAAGCAATTTAGGCCTGATTTTTTGGTATCGGTTGTGCCCACCATTTGTGTTGATCCAGTTCACACTCCAGTCTTGCGCCTCAGCCCAACTGGCTCGGCGTACTCACCTGTGATGCAGACAGTCACTGTGTGCTTTTGTGAATGATAATATTGATGAGAACTTTTTCTACACTTTTTGTTATATTATTTGCCTAAAAGCAAAGAAATAACATCAAATATGAAATTGCATATTGTTCAAGATTAGGGGGTTGAGAAGGATGAGTGGGCTAGGTTTGGGTCAGGTAAGATTGAGATTTAGGCTATTGAAAATATGCTTACATCAGAATAAAGCCTAAAAATGGAAAATGTAGTTGCTGAGGATAGAGAATATATAAGGAGAAACACCCAGAATACAAATCAGAGCCATTTGTAGCTTGAGTTACATTTAAAAAAAATTTCAAATGTAATTTTCTCAAAATAAGCTAAGCTATTTTGCCACTAAAAAGTCTATCTCCTCCTAGGTTTACCGAACGATTGCTTTGAAACTTTGCATTATGTTTATGTTCAATACAGACTATAACACAATAG
>BMAT01001762.1:37205-47336 GCA_019649035.1 Elysia marginata | reverse complement strand
TGACCACGAGGTGTTGACTTTAAGCGGATATAGGTCCGAGGCTGTTGATTTTATGCGAAATAATGTTACTCAAATAAAGAAGGAAAAAAACGGGATCGACTTTAACCGAGAGTTGACTTCAAGCAAGTTGACTTCTCGCGGATTCAACTGTATCAAATTTGCTCAGTTTATATGGGGACTGAAAATCGTTGTTGTTTATTTTTTTTTTACCTTTATAATGAAGGTCCACAGAAAACGCCACAATTCGTGCCCAGTATTGATCATAGCCACTTACTGGCTGCATTTTAACTCTGGAAGGGTCACATAATAAGTTTTTGCGTCATAATTTCCCTTACCTTTAGAACTAAAAATTAAATTCCTCTGTATAGGCTGATTTAACTGGCGGGCCAATACTTTGTAGGGTAATAGAAATGTCAAAAAATGTGGACATCTTAAGGGATGGAATATTTTTAGCTTAATTAACCCTGGTGTTAAAAAACTGCAAAGGGTAGTTGAAAATTTCAATTCTACCAATATCTATTTCTTTATTTCAAGGCAAGGTTGCTTACCATAGGATATATTTCTTGTTATTGTTTTGTTTGAATTTTGTAAAAAAAAAATAGCCAATTATTCATTCCTTTTACTTGTTTCTTGCTAAGACCACACTAAAGTTGGTTTCTTTCTTGATCAGCTTCCTGATTCAGTTAAGTATATGTAATTCAAATATTTGCTTTATTTCAACTACATATCGATGGCAGGCACATCAAACCTCTGATGTGGCTTCTTTTCCTATATTAAAATCAGAGGTTGGATGTGCCTGCCATCGTATAATTATTCATATTACTGGTTTTATCCTCCTTCTGTATTGTATATCGATAGTTTTTAGCCCACAGGGTTTTAAATATCCTGACTGTGGATAGACGTTTATTTCTAACAAAGCCTTTGGTTTTTGTTCATTATCGTCACTCAGGTGAAAACAAAGCTGGTGATGTGGAAAAAGGATCTAGCACCAGCAAGAAAGATGAGAACCGGCCTCCCACAGACGAGATCATCCCTGTGTACCGCCGCGACTGCCACGAGGAGGTCTACTGTGGAAGTCACACGTACCCTGGCCAGGGGGTCTACCTTCTCAAGTTTGACAATTCTTACTCTTTATGGCGCTCGAAAACGCTTTACTACCGCGTCTACTACTCGAGATAAGAACCGCCGTGATTGGATGATTGTATACATGTGTGTAAATTTTGGAGTAGGCGGACTTCAAGAGAGCTTTCATTCGGTGTGTGTTGGTGTGTTTGTGTATGAGAGTGGGAGAGAAGGTGTAAAAGTAAAAGTATTTTCACAAATCCAAAACTGTAATAGTTGCCTATGTCTGAAAATTTTATTGTGATTATTCTGTCAACTACCGTTCTTCTGCAGTTAATATTGTAACAAGCTTGTGTTGTTATTTTTTTTTGTTTCTTTTTGTGGTTTATGGTAGGCCAAATAGGTTATGACGCCTTTTTATTATGGACTATCTATATTTTTCTCTTTTATTTTCACCCCTCAAAGCACTATCACCACCAACAGCTCTATATAACAATCCGCCGTTTATTGCCCACGGGGCCACCTTCTCTCATCTGGTTGGCTCAGGCGAATTTTTTCAGTTTCCTCACTCATTATTACATACGTTATATGAATAATAGTGAATTGGATGCTCTACTATGAGCTGCAATGTACTAAATGACTTAAATGCAGTCTGATGGTTTGTGTGGAAAAGTTTATTACGATGTAAATGTTCACCAATGGTTCTATTCACTATTTTTGTGAACTGTTTGTTTGTTGGCAAGTTACAGTGATACTACTTTTCAGTTATTTTCCGTTTTTTTTTCCCCATTTTTTTAGTCTGAAAAAGCAAATGAATAGAAAGGTTTGAGCAAGATTTAATTCCATGAATAATGACAACTCAATACCCCTAAAAATGACATATTTTGTGTAATATTTTAACATATCGCCAGGGTTTTCAGATTTTTTCAGAACGTTTGAGTGGCATCCCTTAAGATCATCTTTCCCCACCCCTCCCCTACAAAGATGCACACACAAAGAGGAAGATTCAATATCTAGACTGATTTTGATAGAGTTCGCCTTTGTTTTGTGTGATTTTCCTGGCGACAATTAGACTGACCTGGAAGTAATAATGTGGTCTTTCTTATCGGCTATGAACCGGGTATCAATAGTGCTACGAGAGTGTACATTTACTTAAAACAGGTGTTTGTGTTTCTGTTGTACCCCACATAAGTACACAATCTGCCCTGCCATAGGCAACAGGGAAGACAGAAGGGATTGCTGTTTTATCAACTATCATGTAATCCTCTTGAGATTTAGGTCATCTCCATTATTGTGGAAAAAGATTAAGTTTTGGAAACATTTCTTAGTTATTTAGCATTTCACTATTTCTTTACATGGAAGAGACACTCAAATACTTGGGCTGGCTGGAGGAATGGCTGTGAAGTTATCTTGGTTTATGACTATTTTTTAGCTTGTTATGGTTTCTAAGTATACTGCGGGTGAAAAAGGTTAAAATACATGCTCATTTATCGTATTGGCAAAAAAAATTTTACGTAACTTTTCTGTCTTTTGTTTTCTCTCTCTGTTTTTCCCTTTCCCTCTCTCTCTCTTTATCAGTCTTTGTCTTTCGCTATCATTTTCTTTTTCTTTCTCTATCTCTTTGTGTATCTAACCATATCTCTCTTTCTTTTGCGCTTGTATTTTTTTTTTCTTCTTCTTTCCTTTACAATTACTCTTTTGTCTCCTATGGCTTCAAGGCAATTGGTCTGTGTATATTCTGGAAAAAAAAATTCAAATTATTTTGAACAATATCAAGTGGGAATAATCATGTCTTGGTTCTTTCATTTGAACTTGCATTATTTGATCATTATTTATCAATATTTTATACTGTCTGGCAAAAACAAAACAACAACTGAATGGTGCAGTCATTGCTCAAATTTGCTAAATGTTATGCTTGCAGTGTTTTTATATTGGATATTTTTGTATATTCATCTGTGTTTGCAAGTTTTGTGTCCCTGAGCACATAAAATATCCAGGGTCTGACTTTGCTTTGTTATCAATGTACATGTATTCCATTTGTTTGTTTGTTTATTTAAGCTTTTATTGTGTAACAGTTAATAAGGGTGCCTACTTGATCGATTGGAGATTTGTATTGAAATTTGTTAACATGTTTTTCATTGCTGTCATTGAAGCAGTTTTGGGGTTTGAAAGGCTTGTTAACTCATTATCTTAGACATTGGTGGGAGCTATAACTAAAGTCTGCCATAATGTTCAAAGAAAACAATTCTTAAAAGTAGAAAACTTAAGATTTATCAATTTCTATGAGAACCAAGCTACTATCACATTACTTAGTAGTAAGCCAGCAAGGTGTAAAATATGTCAAATCTAGGGCTCAGAATTGTAAAAGCTGGAGGCATAAGGATCCAAAGTGTTTAATTTTGCCAATATTTCAATATCGTGCTGATATGTGGCGTATTTTGTATTTTTGACAGACCCTATAATTTAAAATCACCTTGTATTTTGTACCTTGCATTGTACAAAATGCTGTGAAAAGCAATAAATACTAATTATATCTTTATTTATATTATGAAGGTCTAAGGGCGTACAATCATTGTTATCTCGTATGCCATATAAATTAAGGATTTCTCTGCGGAAGACGTAAGTTTTATTTGTCTTGAGTTTTTATTGTGAAGTAAAACATATTTTATGTGGTTATATGAGATGTGGAGTAGATGGCTGTGAAGAAATAGAGTGAAATGAACTTGATAAATACTTAAGCACAATTCTGATTCTAACAATTTGAATTGAGCAAATATAATCAGTTGCTTTTTTTTTCTCTCTTTGTTCTCAAAATAGCAAATTGTTCTGTTTGATAATGTGGTGCAGCCTTGTGCATTTTCTCTTTCGTGACACCAGACGGTAGCTCTCTCTTTTTTCTCAAAAAAGCAAAATGTTCTGTTTGATTATGTGGTGCAGTCTTATGGATTTTCTATTTCGTGACACCCGACTGTAGCAGGAGAGAACAAAAAATGTCCTTCACTTCATTGTTTTCGCTCTCTCTTTACTAAGTTAAAAACTTTACACCCTATGTTGTACACATTATTGAGAACAGACTTCAGTAATACAGAAACAATCTTTCTCAGTTTGATAAAGTTGTAGCACAATACAAATCTTGTGAGCCAGAGCAAAAATTAACCTTGGGATTGATAAGAAAAAGTGTATTTTCACTGCTCATAATGTGAAAATGTGCCAGTAGGTGTGCATAGCACAGAGGTTGCTGAGAGAGCTCTTTAGAATGCTATTAAGAAATATTTTATATAATTATGTTTATGTAGATACAAAAGAATATTTTATATGTGTATTTTTTATGACCAGTCCTTTTGGGATTTAAGTTTAGAAAAGTATTAATCAAAGTAAGATCAAACCCAATTCATATCCCATGTTTTGAATCATTCTTAAGTCGGATATGGTATGTCTCTTTGGATCACTCCATTGTAATCTCAGAAAAGTGGAAAAATGATGGTGGGTTGTAATTTTTAATCGATTTGCTACGTTTTCCAAGGTGCGAAGGAACAAGTGATCTTGGGTTTATCTCAATGCTATTGTTATTTCTGCTGCTATGTATAGGCAATCTGACTGGAGGGAATAACTTTAAAATGCTTCTGAAATGGGAACAAGTGTTTTCTAGCTTTTGGCTTGACTTGACTTTCGTAACATGTAAGACCAGGTCTATGGCCATGTGGACATCTTGCCTCACACTTCGTAGTTTTTTTGTTTTGTTTTGTTTTTTTTAGCAAAACGTGAGACCTGATCAAGTAAATCTTTGCTGGCCATATGTTAGTTTAGCTCATATCTTAATGAATCACTTCCAGATTAGCTGGAGTTTTTTTTTTTTCAATTTTCAGGGGGTTATTTATAATAGACAAAATTTTTTTTTTAATTATTTGCCAATTTTTATGTTTTCTGATTTTGAGGTCCCACTGTACTTTTCTTTTATATCTTAAAAAATCTCACACTTATCACAATCAAAATTGTGACACTTTGGTCAGTTAGACATGAATGTTTAAGAGAAGAAATAAATATGTTATACAGCGGAACCCCTCAATTAAGACCCCTTTAATAAACACCACCCGTCTCATGTGACTTTAAATTTAGGAGGTTCGCTTTTATTATGGGTGTTGTAATTTAACCCCTGAACAAAGACCTCTCCCCCCCCTCCCCCTTCTGATAAGACCTGTTTTTTTTAAATATTTTGCCAGGTCTTCATTCAAGAGTTCCACTGTATTGTTAATCATACATATTCACAGCATTATTTAGTCACTCGTTCGCAATCATCAAGTTCTCTAGTTTAAACAACATTTAATCTGAAATGTACCTTAACACTTCTTCACAGCATGCTTTCTTATTTAAGTTTGGACAGCTGGTATTATGTTTTGGTTTGGGCGTGTGCAACATGCCTTTTGAATACTGAGAGCCTCTGTTTTGGGGTTATTAATTGTAATTTATAGGGCCATTTATTAGTGAAAAAGAAATCGTTTATCTCTGATGTATATGTACTAATAATTGGAAAGCAGTGCTGTGATTCTTTGAGGTGTCTTGAAGCAATGTTGGTTTATCTTTTCGTTGGTCTTGTCGATGGCAGAAAGGTTTTAATAAGGAGTACTTTCGAGATATCCATGTCGAGGAGCTACAGTAAAGGTGGAGGGTTGTCGGATGTAATGAAAATAATAATGATAATAATTAGGCAGATACACTCAGGTCACATAACTTTAATATTGTAATGTTTGGAGTCCTATTTTAAGATGGCCACTTACAATCAAGTGGCTGGATGCAAGTTCCTTACTCCAGTATACTTGTAGTTATTTGGCATTATTTGAAGTTTGCATAGTTTATTTAGCTCAAGTTTGCTTGTCTCCAAGACCAGGTTTGAGGTAGGTTGTGTTTTGTATTTTACCTTTATGTTTAAAGTCATAGCACATGGTTCGTTTTTTGTCAACATGGTCAAAACCCTCATACCAGCCTTTCACCTAAGGTGAACATTGATATGGGTCTGCTTTAGAAGTGAGTGGCAACCTTAAATGAATCTGCAGCTTCTATCATTTATGGTACAAAAACAATTTTTGCATCCGCATTTTTTTGTTTGTTTGTTAGTATTTTGGACTTCTTGTGCTATTCGTTTAGAAATTTCATTCAACTTGAACTGAAATCCACTTGAGGAAAAAATACTTGTGCAGTGTGTAGGTGAAACTTGAACTGGACTTGAAAGCCTGCTTGTGCAAGTTCACTTGAGTTGAATTATTTGATCAGGTAGACTTTTAAGTGTGGGGGCCACTTGCAAATTGTGTGACCAACAAAACCCAGTATAATCTTGTGTGCTGTGGTTTGAAGCATGTGAAAAGTGCCCAGTTCATATTTTGTTTTGGAGATGACAGCTTGTCTCTGTTTCTCAGTTATCAGGTTTTGCCTCCTTTACAACTATTCTTATCAGCTTAAATTTAGGAGTTTGTTTGAGAGTTAAATTTGTTTTTCATGTCATAATAGATTATTATTTTTGCAGAGCAGTTTTAACGTAGAAGGTGTAGTGGCTGCTTTGTGTCAGGGGTCTTTTCAATCTTTTAGAATAAGAATTTATTAAGTCATTCATTTTTTCTTTGAATTTTAAATTTTTTACAACAAGTGTGCTAGAAGTGAGAAGATAATTGGGTCAGATAATGATATCCTTAAGTCCTTTTTTTTTAAAGGCTTTTCATTAAGGATGACTATCCAATTACTGTTTTATTTTCTCTAAATAAAGCTAACTGTAACTAGCAGGCAATGAAATATCTAAATTTACGCCTTGACAAGTTTCATTTCAGTTTTAATTTTTCATTCTAATAGGTTGTTTTTTAGATAAAATATTACAGTCAAACCTGCCTTGACGACCACCTCTCTGAGAAGACCACCTGTATTGACGACCACTTTACTATGACTCCCTTGCGTTTTTTTCTATAATTTTATATTCTGCATGACGACCACCTTCCCAACGCGACCGCGGGCAGCTTTTTTCTTACACTATTCTAAATAATCTCTGTAAAAAAACTCCCGAGGACGACCACTCTTAATCGGACAGGTTAGTTTCACACCTCCTTACTTCACGCTTATACGATCATGTAATTGTTTACCTGTGATGTAAACCTACAAACAAAGTGGCCTGCGGTTACCAGATGGCCAGCCACCGTGACGGTGAAAGCGATAAGCGTGCAGGTGGAGACAAGGCGCAACAAAAGCGTACCCCTCCTCCCTCGTGCTTTGTTGTTTACCTGTGGTCCGTCTCTACAAGAGGGTGTAGCTTGTTTAGCAGCCCTAGCAATATGGGGGTAGAGCCAGGTAGTGGTGGTTAAGAGACAATCATAGACAACTGGTCGCCACTTATCAATAGGCGGCGGGACAGATGCGATTGATCTTGATAACCACAGATTGGATTAGAAATTCCCAGTTATGGAAAGAAGTAGAAATGCCGCTGAGTTGAAAAGTCATTGTTTAATCAAATGCTGAATTGGTATGACCTTATACGTGATCGAACTTATGAGTGAACAGCGTATCAAAACCTTGCAAATCGTATCTTTTTGCTCAGTTCCATTGAGAAACAGGTGCTTTATAGACGTGAACACACTTGGCTCGTAAATTGATCTATCATGGCTTCCAGCAAGCAAAAAAATTCACTCACGCTTGAGCAAAGACTTGATGTAATAAAAATGTCAGCACAAGGAAAATCTCAAATTCCTAAGCTTGCCGACCTTTTGCTTAAATTTGCTTAAATTAAGCAAATGGAAACTCAGAAGGGAAAGTTGTTTGCTACATTAAAAGAGAATTGAAATAAACTGGATTGTTACAGTTTTACATAAGTATGCTGCCCAAGAGGACCACCTGTCCATGACGACCACAATCGTCATTGATCTTCAGTGGTCGTCTCAGGCAGGTTTGACTGTACTTCTTAGTTCTAAGTCATCTTTTATATGGTGCTTATAGTTGGGTCAACTATTTTAGCAATTTTCAGGACTGGAAATAGAACTAGATTCAAATATAAAGGTTTCATTACTTATAACATTAACTGTATTTCTTTTTGAGCAAGCTCACAGAGTCAATTTAGCATCTTTATTTTTGTTTTTTAATATTCATTTTTGGGTCTTTTTTCTGAAAGACATTGTTGGACTTTTCTCTCTATAGCCTTAATGACATTGCTCAAGGCATTGAGATTCTAGTAGTGTAGGTGTTCTACAGGGAAGATGTACAGATAAGCTGACATGATCATGTCTTTGAGAGTTCTTTATTCATTCCATAATAGTTTGGGGTTTCCCTTGCTTTAACGTGTGCTGTTTAACTCTGTGATGTTTCTGCAGAAATTTTGTGACTTTTGGCATGATATGAAAGTCTTTATATGTTTAAATCGTTGAATAATTTGAAAGGTCAAGTTTTGTTTTGTCCATTTTTTTTTTTAAAGAATTTTTGTCTTGTTTGGACACTGTGACTGTAAACTACAACATCATATCTTTATTAATCTGTATGCCTTAGAAAAGAGGGGAAACCGTTATGATTTATCATTGACTGGTTTTGCACATTGGTTCATATGATTTAGCCTGACATGATATATCTGTGTCGTCAATTTTCTATGGGGAATTCAATGCTATTCTTAATAATGCCATTACAGCTTTTGTATTTATGTGTTGTCTGTTTTTCTTTTTTCTTTTTTTTTCTGTTGGTCAATTATCGTATTAATTGTGAAAATAGGCAAAATGTTTGATTCCATCTCATTTGTTAGTCTTCTTCTCTTTTCATTATCTTCTTTTCTTTCTCTGATATTGTATATTAGAGAGAAACTTGCACTCTGCGTGTGAGTCAAGTATCTGTTACATTCAATGTTGACAGCAAATAAACTTTATTATAAGCACTATGCCTGGCAAATTATTACAAGTCTTGTTTTAGCTTCTTTATTATCTTGTTTGATTGCATAGGATTGATGGGCAAGATTGCCAGATTGATATTTTAGACTGTGAGTAATGCTAACTAGACATGCAATGTCCGATTGTGTTAGACTCTGTGAGTGTACCTTAAACCTTTCAAGCCTGGGCCCCTAACAGGCTGCCAACCCCTTCCACCTGGGTTCCTGAGCAAAATGGCTGACTTCAGGGTGGATACACATAAAAACAGTAAATCAGTTTTTGGAAGCCGTTTTTCCTGTGCTCTTTCAAGAATTGATACAAGACAAGAGAGAGAGGGGGGTTCTTATTCTGTCTTACAGAACGTAAGTACATACAGCAATATATACATACTGCCTGGGACAATCATTGTGTAGTTTCTGCAGTGAGAACTATATGACAGATACTGCACTTTAATTTTCCCCCACAGTGTCGTAGTTGGCATCCAATGCACCGGTGGTGATGTTTGTACTAGTTGTGTGAGCAGTAATAGGGCTCTTCCCTGAACTTTAAAAAACGTTTAAGAGTAGCCTAGTTCCTTTTCCCATTGGTGAGTTTTTAGGCATAGGTTCAGCACTAGAGTTATTCAAATACATGTAAAATACCTCGCCCATGGAAGAGTTTGCTGATGAGCCCACTTTTTGAATTTTACACACAAAAGAGCTTAATCCTGAAACAGTCCCATAGGGTCTGGTTGCACTAGTTGTGAGGAGTAGCATCCTCCAGAAGTAGGTAAAAACAGTGAAGTCATTTCTAATTTATTGTAGGCCTATTACATCCACTAGTAGTAGCAACAGCAACACTATTAGTAATAGTATTGTTCCCTCTTTTCCACACATTCTCTCTCTTTCTTTATTTCTTTCTCGCTCTTTTATTTGTTTCCTCTCTTTCTCTCTTCACCGTCATTTGTATTTCTCTTTAATTCTCTCTCTCCTCCTTTCTCTCCATTACTTGTTCTCCCTCTCTCACCTTCTCCCTCTTTACCACACTCTCTCTCCCTCTCTCTCTCTCTATCTATCTATCTATCGCTATGTCTTACTTCATCTTCTCACACATCTCTTTTTAATTCTCTTTCCTCTTTCTCTTTTACGTGTCCCTCTTCTTTCCAACATATACTCTATCGCTTTCTCTCTCTCTCTCTCTCTCCCCCCTC
>BMAT01001760.1:37136-56866 GCA_019649035.1 Elysia marginata | reverse complement strand
TCTCTCTTTCTCTCTCTCTGTGTTTTTAATTGGAGTAAAAGAAGAAGCAAAAAAGTATTTTCTTTCTTTCTTTTTTTCTTAAAAATGGATGGCACAGATTCGAAAGCACAAAATCATGTTTTTGCAAATGATTTTGTCCACGCCGACCCCCACCCTCTCTTGTAGCCTACTTGGTCCTTAGCCCTTACACCAGAATGCATGGTAATAACTTTTTTAAGAAACAAAGATGTGAATAATAATTTTCAACGAATTATTATCTCCATTCTTGGTGCGAAATAGAATAATGTATACACACAATATCTTAAGTACTGAATAAAAAGCAACTCAGAACAGCAAAAAGTTTTGTAATCAATTTGCACAAGTAAGGGTGTTTTACTCTGAGAAACATAAACTCAGTATTCCTATGTAATTATATCATAGTTCATTATTACATTTCGTAATCATAGTCGTTAACATGCATTATAAGAAATAAGCTTATAAACAAATTAGAAAGGTTTTTCTTCTATAACACTATTTCTGAGTTTAATTTCCATATGAATAGGGATAGGAGCAAAGCGACAGATGTAATGTGAGAAAAGTAAGAATATTACAAAAAAAAGAACTCTATCATGTGGTACTTCCTCACTGATTTTCTTTAAATGTTGCCTATTTTTTAATTTGTTTTGAAGTTAGAGAGATAAAAGGAAAACTGAAAGAAAACTGTTTTTCAATGAAGCAAAAATTTTTGGAGAATCGGTACATAAAACAATATAAGCCATCTGTAACTAGAAGAAACATCAAACCAGGTTTAGTGACGCTGTCAAGTTTTTTAGGTTTCACTTGAATTAAAAGGAGATTACCGGGTTGTTGTTTTTTTTAATTAGAGACCTTAAGCACACGCACCGTGTCTCACTACGCGTACGTGAAAATCGAAAAATAGGTCGAGGAACCTCCAAAAATAATGATACCAGTTTCTAAAAATAGACCCACAGAGTGGCACAGACGTTCCCGTCATACTCACGCGTTGCTGCTTAAAGTCCTTATTGTCTCGCTACGCCGCCTTTCCCAAAGAATAACAAGCTTTTTTTATATATTGGAAGTTTTTCTGAAAGTTATGCTTTATTTGTGACTTACTTGCTTCGAGATTCTCTCATGTTTAAGATGGTTTATGGTGTAAAATATGAGATGGTTAATTTTGGCTCGTGTGACGTCCTTAAAACTTCCCAAGTATTTAAATACATAGGTGCGATTTATCTATCCCATATCTTCCCGTTCAAAGTAAGCAAGTCGCTAAGAAAGGCTACGCAAGGACTTTCGCCATGGAACTTCTTTTTTTTAAGGAGCGCAGTGGCGATATGGTATAACGATAACTTCGTTTTTAAAGTGGCAAATTAGTGGGTGCCGACTCTAGCATAAGTCGCACGTTCGAATCATACCTAAGGCAGACATTTCGGGAATTTTCACTTAAAGCCTATTTCTCTCCACTGCTACTTTCAGACCTTTAACATCTTTCAAACATTTCCTAATACATCGTTCGGGAACCTTGGCCAGAACAAGGGGAAGTTGTATAATTATTTTTAGTACGACCACTGGTGAAATAGTTTCTTTTTCTTTCCTCTTAGAGCATATCATTTTTAATCTAGATCTACGAGTTTGTATGCCTAAATCGTAAATACTTCTTCGGTTTCAATTGAAAACTATGTACACCTCAGTAAATTCTTTGTTTTCTCGTCTCAAGTGTTCATTTTATCCTCTAATTTAACTCAGTTTGATTAATTGAAACTTTTCTTTTTATACGTAGCTATACCCAATGTGTGTGTGTGTGTGTCGTGGGAGAATTATTCCGTTAGCTTTCCATGTTTTGTTTTGTATTTATCTGATTAAGCCTACTTAGAAACTTCGTTGCAGTAATTCGCATTGAGTTATAGATGGATCGCTCTTGCAACGAATCACAAATCGTTTCACCGGCTTCATTGCAATTTAAATCATTACTAAACAAATTTTATCTATATTTCTTTTCTTCAGGTTCTGTTCCACCTAGCTTCTTATATATGTCACGACACTGTCTTACAAAGTGTATGCAGGCCATTGCCATTTTTATATGTAATAATTTATAAGCGTGTATGCCTATTTATTGTGTGTGTAGCTTTTGAGGGTATATATATGAGCCAGAGCTTTTGAAAGAAAATACCGTTCATGCAAGGAAAAAAAAACATGTTAACAGAAAAGCCGACAGGCGTCTTTTCTTTAGAGTAATTTTTAATGTATTTAAGTTTTACCATACCTTGATACCCTTGCTCTTTTTTTTTGTAAGAGTTGGCATGTTATGCATGTAGATTTGTTTTTGGTAACAAATAATAATAATAATAATAAACGGCAATTTGAATGCTGAAACATCTATATAGTCTGTGTTGCATCTGGAAAGCATTACCCGTAATGTTTAGCAATGGATACCTGAAAATCGGACATGTTTATTGATGTTTTAATTGACGAATAATATACATTTTTGCCAGTTTAAGATCCACATTAGTTGTTGAATGACTATCAAATCAATTTGGAAAGTTTTATAAATAATCACCTGGTTTTAAAAGGTTCTCAAATTTTCTGTATTAACAAAAGTTATGCAACTAATATTTTTACAAGTTATACAAAGGTTCTGACCTAAATCTAGGTCACAGCTTGGGAAGCACAATCTCTTCCGCGTTCCTTCATAGAGATTGCGCACCATTTTTCTGTAGCGCGATAGGGAATAATATTGCGAAGTCTAAATTAAACACTCTTAAACAACTTTTGATACGCAATTTCGCACCAATAGGTAGATTTAGGTCAGAACGATTGGGCAGCAGCCTGAGGAAGTTCAGTTTAAAGTGAATGAAATTCAGTTTATCATTGGCCGGATTTTTATCCAAAGTTCACTTTGTCAGAAGTAGCCAAAGCGACGTGTGCCTGATTTGCCGTTATTGTCTTATATAATGTTGATGGCACCCGTCCGTGCACACGGTGGGGAAGCAATTAATGTTGATGGTTATGTTAATAGTGATGAAAAAATGGTAATCTGTATGTCTGGTCTCATTGCATCTTCAGAGTCGCCGGCAATGCTGCCTACATTATCGGTACGCTAGCCGAGTCTGAGCTGGGCTGTTACAGGATTCTCTCCCTTGCCAAGGGACGTCACCCTGAGAGTCGGCGAATCCTCAGCGATCTCACGCGCATGCTCACTTTTGACGACGCCGAGAGTGTCATGAACGCGGCAGGCACCATGGGAACACTGGTAAGTCATCTGCCTGGAGTTCAGCTCCTTGTTTAACGTATGCTCTTCCTCGTCTAGCCGGTCCGATGGTCCCAACTAACAAAGCCGACTGTGGATTTGGTATTCTCCAAGCTGTTCTTTTACACATTTCCGTATATTCCAAAAATCAGTGTGGCAAAAGTCGAATCGAAGCAAAAGAAGAATGGTGGATAAATACAGCGTGAGTTTGTACTGGCCAGAAGCGAGCAAAAAATACACAGAACGTAGTCTTATTTAGTGCAGTTTGTGACGCAGGCTTGCTAATCAGCTTCATCTGTCTTGACTCAAGCGATATCGAAACTATTTTACAAACATTTACAAATACCAAAGGCACTATATACTTTTGTTGAAACCTGAGAGATAGTACCAAAAAATATTTACTTGGCTCATCGGCACCCTTGAGAACCTATATATATACTTTCAATATTTTTAGGGCTCACGACAGAAGGAAAAATAGAGTAACATTTTACTAAAGCAGTGATTTTTATGAAATATAATTTTTCCTGTGGGAACTTTTAATCATTACGTCATATATCATGCACGTTGAGGTGTTAACGCTCGATCTACAGAGATTCATGAAACTGTTTATTAATAAAGCCCAATTTTCCCTGGTGGAGTAGAGTGTACGGCATCACAATTTTCTGCTCCCATATCTTAGTGTCTATAGAGGCAGAAATCGATAAGTTCAGTAGGGAAGTGGGCAATGGTTTCACGGGTGGCAAGGCACTGTCACATATCAAACCAAAACTTTAGTCTAACCGGCGTCTATAATTGCGTAAGAGGAATAGGGGCAGCATAGCATAGCTGTTTTCTTTTAGTTTTAAATTTGCTTATCAACACAGCTGCACTGGAAATCCGATTTAATTTTTTTTTTTAAAAGAGCATTTCTGATCAAATTAATGATTGCTTGAAATCGGTGGAATATACAAGAAATTACTGAAGCAACAAGAGTAATGTAAAAACCGACGAAGTAACTGTAAAAGTCATCAGTTAGTTTTAGAAACACGCACACAACCTGCTCAAAGGTGGTTAAAGGCTTTGAACTAAATGACAGGACCACAAACTAAGGTGAAAGGCAACCAGGCGAGTGGCTGGCTGGCTGGCTGGATACTTTCAGCAAACCTTCTCCATACGAAAAGCCATTCTGACGTTTTAAGTAAAGGAGACTGGATCTTCCTACTCTGATTCTACCTACAGTAGATTGTCATACTGAAACAAATGTTGTCTTTTGAGAGCATAATGGAAGGTGCCAACATCTATAGAGCATAAAAGAGTAACTAGGATTTCACCAAATGACAAGGATAAACTTTCCATCAGGTTATACTATGTATCCATGCAAAGGGGTTTTATGGGATCATCAGCAACTTATCTTGAGGGGAAATTTTCCATGCGTGGCAACGAAATAAATAAAGACCTTTACAAATACACTTTGAAACATATTAAAACCGTGTCGAATATGAACCTGCACAAATCAGCGGTTACTCACAAGGCATATAGTGATATATATGCTTCTATAAGGGGGTTAGTTTGCTATCTTAATTGTGTGGATTTGTATCTTTAGCAGTAGAGAATAATGGACCCAATTGAAGGGAGCTGTATTATTGGTATGGCCCTAAACACCTGTTGTGTGTTTAAGCCCTTGTCATATTACAGTAATGTTTTTTTTAAAGGCATCTCCTTTCTAGCTGCAGATGAATGTTTTATTACCTTAGAAATCGTTTTTATTGCTTGTGATTGTGCCATTCAATATTTTATCCTGCTAAGGTAGGGTTGAATGACTCTGCAGTGATGACGATGATGATGACTTTGATTAAGGTTGCTAGTTAGTGGCCAAGGTAATGAACGATGATGCTACAAAGGCAGTGCTGGTGATGATGATCATGATGATGATGGAGATGATGATGATGGTGGTGGTGGTGGTGATGATGATTGTGGTGGTGGTCGTTATGGTGTTGGTGATGATGATGAAGCTCGTGGTGGTGATGATGATGATAATAGTTTGTATCCAAGGTAATGATGGATGATTCTATAAAGGCAATGGTGATGCTGATGATGATGGCGATGGTGGTGATAAATTGCTTGTTTGAACCAATGTAATGATGCAATGTTGCTGACAGTGACAATGATGATGATGATGATGATGATGATGATGATGATGATGATGATGAAGACGACGATTTAAGTTGGTAGTTGGTGTCTTTACTCAAGTTTGTTTGAACCAGTTTAAAAAATAATTTTAAAAAAAATTGCAGGCTGAAAGCCCAGAAGGTCGCGATTGGATGCTTTCCGAGCCGTGCATGGAAGCCATGTTGGATCATGTGACCCTACTGCTCCAGGTAGAAAACCTCTGGACCGCAAGCAATGCCGCGCTTGTTCTTGCCAGGTGAGGGTGACATGTTTCATCATTGGTGATTGTTGTAACTCAGTCAAACAGGTCTCTCTCTCTCTTGTAACATTGTTTGGTCTAGTTGTAGATGCAGAACTCCGAGATTGAGAAGTCTCAGGATAGAGCCCTGTTTTGGCTGGTTGGTGTTTAGTCCTTAGGAAAGGTGTTAACACACATTAACTTGCCTTACTTATGTGTTAAAGGAGAATCCGGCTAAAAGGCAGAGGAAGATCTTGTCAGTTTGGTAGAGTGAGGCACTTTAATGACAGCTGCTCTCTGAGTGTTGCAGCTGATTTAGAAATAAAGCAACCTCTCCACCCCAACCCCCAAAGAAAAAGCAAAAAAAAACAAAAAAACAAAAAAACACCCCCCCCCCCCAAATGATTAAAAAAAAACAGGGTCTTCCTTTGTTTTCCCTGTCTGTCTCTCTTTCTCTCTCTCCTTCATTTCTCTGAACCCCTGTTGTCACTGTTTCCCTCTTATCATAGGTACTCTGACTCTTCACTGTGCCTCTATCATTCCCCCTCCCCTCCCTCTCTGTCATCCCCAGGCTGTGTATATCAGAGGAGGGTTGTAACTGCATCCTCAAACACAGTCACTCGCACAACATCCTCACCCGACTCATCCTGGCTCTCGGCGTCGATGAGGCAGGTCAGTAAACAAATTATTTATGCTGCAGATGCATGACATTGACAATGTCTTTTGTACGAATCTTTGAAACAAATTTCCAGATCCAGCAGTCATAGATTGTATAAAATACAACAACAAAAATTCTTTTATTCATCCCAGTGATGATTTTGACTGTGTTATTTTATTAACAGATTTTATTCCACCTTTTACAGGGTTCATTCATACATAATTTTAAAAAATGTTCATATATAAATACAGAAATGAAAAAAAGAAATTTATAAATATAAATATAAGATGTTAAAAAGCAGCAGGAAAAACCATAAAAAATGATGAAGGGAAGTAGACAAACCATTAAAGTTTTGGGTTTTTTAAAACTTTTTTTAGGCTTGGGATCTGATTTTGGCTTTATATCATTATGAATGTAGTCTATAATGATGATACCACCCACACTCTGTACACTAATGTCAACTCTTTTAATCTTTATGAAACCTGTAAAATAATCTTAATTGCTCTAGTTTTCATTTTAAAGATTCCTTGATAATCAGATTTGCCACTTAAAGCAGGCAAATTAAATACTGTCAACAAGTAGGCCACACCAGCATAGAACAGGGTTTTATTGATTGGCTCTTTATCAATGAACTTATGCAAGGTCAATTTAAAATTAATATGAAAAAAAAAGAAAACGTGGTTAGCATCTTTCATCCCTGTAGGCAGTCTCAAGACTTTAAATATTTCCCCTAGCAGGTCAATACACACCAAAGCAAATTCAACTCATATTTCAGGGCATTACAGTACTGCTGCCTGATAGGCGCTCAAATACTAACATTCCACAAATTTTAAGCACTGCCTTCAACCAGGTACCTACTTTACAAGACCTCTCTTTCAATTATTTGATTTTTCCAAAGGCCGTGGAATGAATGCAGCATTTGCTATTGGTCGACTGTGTGACATGGATACAGGCCGGCAGAGGCTGTTGAGTTTACCAGACTCTGAAAAAATGGTGAGCTCACCAAAGGCTTGTGTGTCTGTTTACCAAACCAACTAGTTATTGTCTTTACTTATAACATTACGATGTAAACTGAAAAAAGCCTCTCGGTAATGTGAGGTTTTATCCCAGTGGTAAGAATGACATCTAGCCTGATCATCCTTATCGCCGTTGTTATCATTCTTATCATCTGTGCAACAATCATCATTGGTAGGGGAAACATGCTTTATGTGTAACATCGTCCATTCACAGATTACATCCCTGGCAAAAATGCTGAGCTGTGAAGACACCGGTGCCAGTAAAAATGCTTGTTTTGCGCTCAGTTGCCTAGCAACCAACAATGAGGGTCATGGCCGATTGCTAGGGAACTCTCATGCAGAAGAGGTGCTAAAAACACTGAGTCAGTTGCTCAGTGCGGAGGATTCTGAGACGGGCTGGTTTGCTGCGATGTGAGTCAGGCTAATAAACTTAAAAAGCTTTAAAATATGTATAAACAGTTTTATCATTCATGTAAAGTTTATTTTGTACATTTCAACCCCCATGGGAATATAATTTATCCTCACATTACCGAAATACATTAAAAATAATGACCAAATCATAGAAAAATAAATGACATGTGCTAAGCTAAGTGCCAAATAGGGTAAAAAAGAGCTATACAAGTCCAAGGTTTGATTATTTCAAAGCTTTAAAAAAGAGATGTGCTCTTTTGCTAAAGCACTAGTAATAGAATGCTTTGCCTTGTGTTTTTGCTAAAATTCATCTTGTTTTTTTTTTGTGTAGGACTCTGAGAACACTTGCTAGTCAACCCAGAGGCTGCCTCAGACTCCGGGAATTCCCTCAAGTACACACTGCTCTCAAGGTAAGTTCTAGGTGTACAAAAATTATTTTTGCAGTGCTCAAGTAAAATGCACAAAGAAAGATCTTAATACTGAAAGCCATCTGTGCATGGCAGACGTGTTTTCATTCTCATACGGGTGATGCACTAGTGAAACCTCATGGAGGACGCACATAGCAGTTTTGAAGATATGAGCCTTTAAAGAGAAGTTATGCGTAAAGTATCAATAGTGCTATTTTTCAGATAATCATAATGTTTAACTTTTTGTAAGTCTACTGAAAGAGTGTTGTGACGAAATTCAACCAGCAAAGTATTTAACCCCTTCATGACATTGGTTTTGTTGATCGCCATGACGTTGCTGTTTGTGGTTAAAGATTGGGATTATTCGTATTTTTTTAACATATCTCAACTCCAACTATAAAGTCAGATATTAAGTAACTGCATTAAATGTTCCTCTTATGCAGTGCAAAACACGATATACTTTGTACGATTATGGGTCATGGGGAACAACAAAATCAACTTATTTTAGGACGTGCAACGTACGTCGTGTCAGAATCTTGTCATGACAAAAAGGACATACTGCGTACATTATAGGTCACGATGGGGTTAATTTTATGTTTTGATGACTATTTTATGATCAAATATAATCCTTAAACTTAAAATGCAACTACCTCAATTCTCAATCATAGTAGCCTGTCACTTTAAAAATTGCTTTCTTTGAGAATCCTTGATATTGAACCCCGATAAAAAGGAAAACATTTCGGAAATTTTCTCCAGTTAAAAAGTTTGATTACTTGAATACAGAAAATTTCAAGGCTGTACCTGAACCCCACACAAAATATTATAGTTGATTTGAAGATTGTTTCTAGCAACTTGTTCAATGGTTGATTAGTTTGATCAAATATTTTTACATCGTTCTATTCATGTATACATAGTATCTGCCTATCTGCATGCAGCTATATCTCTCAATCTACTTTTCTCTGTCTTGGCACATATGGTGTGACTCTTTTTATTAAGCTATCTTTTTTTGTCCATGGCACCTGACTATTTATCGCCATTTCTCTGTCTATATATCTTATTATATCTTACGTAAAAACCTACTCTTTGTAAAATAGATGAAAGTGCCCAATATTTCTTTTGATATTGGAGCTTGAATAAGTGTAAAATCTATATTTAACTTACATTTCTTTGTAACACTGCCGTTTTGTTCCCCATTAAGGACACTCTTTGAATGACTCCTTCTCTTTTTATTTAATATTTCTTTCACTTTAAATAGTTTTAAGAGTTTGTTTCTGTATTTTGTTTTACTCACTAAGATTTTAAAAATCTTAGTGTATCACAATTATTTTTGTAAAGTTGATTGGCAAATTTAATCTGATTGCACCTCGATAGGATATCATGGACAGAAACGGAAAAAATGGTAGACTTCGAGCTAGCTTCCAGCTTATATTGTAACCAAAAAAAGCCTCGAAAGTTAACTACTAAACAGTACTGAGTTTTAAAAAGAAAAACTGGGTATGTGTTTTTTGCTATTGATAAATATTCATATGTATATATCAAAATTGATTTTTCAGAAAATTGAGGCCCAGGCAGATGTGAACCCTGACCTCAAAGAGGAAGTTGTCATAACACTTGAAATACTCAAGAGACTTGAACCACCAGACCCTCCCTGTGTCACTGGTATGTCACTACTAAAACTTGGCATAGCTTTAATGTAGTTTTCCTTGAGATTTGATAGAAGAAAAAATTTTGAGCCTGAAGCCTGCAAGCAGAATAATTTTGTTTTAAGGCTTTTTCTGTGCCTTGAGACAAATGTAAGAAATTGAAATATAAATAAAACCAACTATTTACACGTAGAAGTTTTTGGCATCCTCATATAATTTAAAATCAGTAACAGATCTTTTATCTTAAAAACTGACTATGATAATTTAAAGTGAATATGTTTACAAGCTAGACAAATTGAAGTTAATCTTGTGAGTTAAAAAAATGATATCCTCTTCATTGGACGAAACCAAATACTTGTCAACTTAATTTTGTATCAAAACATGCATGCATATTATCAAGCTGGCCAAAGCACATTGGTCATTTTTAGTTAGAAGTGCAGATCTGTTAGCTTTATATCTCTTACTCGCAGCTGCAGCTAAAAAAAATTCTGATTGTATCGTATACTCTTAAATTGTCCCATTGTGGTGTTTGTTGGTTCACAGTTCTTGGTCCCTATTCATGTCATGCTAGTTGGACTCAGGTGACCACTAAGAGTGGGTTTGAGGTGCGCTATCAACTCTTTGAAGGTGAGTGGAAATATCTTTGGTCAATTTTTCTTACAATCTTATAGTAGTCAGAAAAAAAAATCTCTAGTAGTTTTAATGAGTCAGATGTCAAAAACTTTTCTTTTTTGAGATAGTACCTTCTATTTTTCTATATAAGTGACCCCAATTCCAAAAAAAAACAGTTTAATTTGTCGAGTCCCGTTCTGAGCTACCAGTGATTTCTCAGTTTCAAACTCCTAAAGCATTAATCAAATCTCTATACTTTGAAAATTCATTAAATAATTGTTAAAGATATTAAATTCTGTCTTATTGAATAATCTGACCAAAGTTTTATACTTTCTGGTCACATTTGATATACTAAATGAGACTTTCCGACTTTAGCTAGATTTTCAGGATTAGGGTCCCATATTTTTAGTCAGAGGAAAGGCTAATATCTTCTTGCAGAATTTTGATAATTACACATTCTGTTCAAGCTTTGGAGGCTGAGAAAAATTCATTTTGCAAAAGTATTAATGCCTTGTAATTCGGAGATTGCAATGATGAACTTGTTTGCACTTGGAACAAGACATATTTATATTGTGGTTCGTTTTTATTCCAAACTTGAAGAGTTCATAGTATACATCTGTTTTTTATCTCTATTGATTATATCAGGCAGCAAATGTTTCTATACGGGGACGGCATGTCAGTGTGAGATTTCCCATCTGTCTCCACACACTGTGTACCACTTCAAAGTACGAGCAGTTACTGATGGTGATGAGAGTGCATTCAGCGAGGCAAGCACAGCTACTACTGAAGAGGACTGTGAGACATCTTTTTTTTTCACCTCTTTTGCTTTGAGATTTAGTGTGTCAGATTTAGAAATTTTACTTGATATTAATCAATGCCCATGACTTAAATGTTGAAGTACATGTACAGATGTCTTGTGACTAGTCCTTGTCAATGGGATGTTCTAATTTTTTGTTTTCTTGAAGCTGTTGCATTTTTTCAATGAATATATTTTTCATGTGAAGTTTTCTTCAAAATATGTTTTAGAATGTCATTTTGAAATATTTCTAAAACTATAAAATAATGGAGAGGAAATAAACAAATTTTTTAAATATTTTTTTTTCCAAATCTAATTTCCAGCCCCCTATAATCAGAATCAGTAGTGAGACAAATGAAATATTTATTTGTTATTTTTTTCCCTTATCAAACTGTGGTCTGTTTTCAGTACCAGAATCACCGCAAAACATGAGGATCCTCGGGGCAACGATATCTCAGCTTAAAGTTGGTTGGGATCCACCAGAGAATTTCAATGGAGTTTCTAAAGGGTATTATGTTTATCATGGTAAGAATGCTAAGAACTTTTTTTTTTGTTCCTTTCCTTTATATTTCAAGAAGAGATGATTCAAGTTTTTTTTTTAAATATGTTGAAGTCCTGAACCAAGCCTGTCCCTGTGTCATTTCTGAAAAGAAGAAAAAACATAATTGACCTGATGCAACCAAACAGACTTGAAATGTCTTGCCACTAGTCCAAATGAGTCTTAAGTCAAAATAGGAAGGTAGTCAGATATTGGTATCACAGACAAACTTTTTTCTCTACTTTCAAATACAACAAACAGAAAAGCTCTATCATGCTTTTGGATGAAGTTATAGTCGTTTGAAGTTGGCAGGGTTAAGGCTTGTGAAATTTCAGAAAGGTGAGAAAACAGCATTTAAAGTTTAGACAACTATAAATGTTTTGAGGCCTTAGCAATCATTAAAACTAAAATTGAACACCTAAAATTGAAATTTGAACATCATTTAGGTGTGAAAACCATTTGGGGACAGTTTGAGCGTCAATATCTAACATTACAAAATATTGTTACTTCTTAACGCCCACTAAACTTTAAAAGCCTACATCTCCAAACGTTTGATTGGAATGCAAGACAAATATAGAAAATTTGAGACTAATGTAAGTCATAGACTTGTTACATCTTGTAGTTTAAAAAATCTACATCTGATGCAATAGTGGAAAATAATGAAGAAAAAAAAAGTGTTTTGGATCACCAGTCAATTAAAATTTAACTAGAAGAAGCTTGCATCTGATAGGCCTAAAGAAAAAAGAAGATAGATAGGCATTCACTTAGATCACTTTTCAGTCTTGGTTTATCTATAAATCTTTATTAAGTCGTGGATAGTCTACAATAGGGTAGAGTACGAGAAAATTGTAACATTGAGCCTTTATCTGAATGTTAAATTAGCTCTTACATTGAATAGAAATATTAATTACTCAATTTAGTTTCAAAAGTGGGAAAACATGATATTTCAACATAATGAGTCTTGTTTAAAACTTCTTAATTACTTTAATGTTACAGGAAATGTCAAAACTCATCAATGTAAATTCTTTCAAAATGTAGACCTTGTATATATCTTATCATATGTTTGACTTTTCCCACAAAATAATGCGGTAAAATTTCAACTAATATTTCTCTCAGGTAAAACAATGATTGAGCATACGATGGAGCTTTCTGCAATTATCTCGGGTCTCTCTGCCAACACAGTCTATGAAATACAGGTAACGGTGTTCATTTTGTAGGGTTATAATTATAGCGAAAGACTGCAGTTGTAACAACTTATTGAAATATTAGTTGAGGATAATTGTGTCTTTAGTACCTTCCCTCGTTTTATTGAAGTCAACATAAATTTCAATATCTTTCTCAAAATTATAGTTTTTTTCTAATGGTTTTGACACTTGGAAGCTCAGGAAGTATTTTCAAAATAGTAAAACCTTTGATGTGAATCATGTAATAACTCACTTATTTGCACCGGCTGTGTGATATATTTCTTCTCATATATGAAAACATAGTCTACAGACCTCTAGCTTTTCTGACAATGTCGAAAAATTTGACATATTTTTTTTTTATTGTCCGATCCTCAAAGATCCCCAGGTGTGCTAGTAAAAAACTTGTTGACGGTATATTTAATGTTGTATATTAAAACATAATCTACAGACCTGTACCTTTTCAGATAATGTCAGAAACTTTGACAGTTTTTTTTCATATTGGTGCTGCCCTCAAAGGCTCCCAGATGTGCCAATAATGTATATTTTAAGGCCTTGTTTTAGATTTCTGTTTTCTTGCGCCTTTGGTAAAAAAGTTTCAACATTTTTCCAGAGATTCTGTTACAAGTCTCTGTCTATAATTACTGAACTTTTTTTTTGTAACATGCCAGGTGTGTGCAGCCACATCAAAAGGCAAAGGCCTGCGGGCTAGTGTGTCAGGGACAACAGCAGAACTTGGTGCCCATGCGCCCAGTAAGCCACATGTTCAGGTGTTGGGGCGCAATGAAGTGCATGTGTCCTGGGAACCCCCAGAAGTCCCAATGGGACGGATCACCCGTTATGATGTCAGCATGAACGGAAAGATTATTTATTCAGGTTTGCCAGATGTTGCAGTTAATATGTGTACTTTTTAATCATAATGATGTTAATTAAAAAATTCATACAATTTATTGAATTGAATGCTCTGTAATTATTATTATTTTTTTAAAGTCACAAACAAGTGGTTCTCAAGAGCATTTTGATATGCTTTCAAGTTGAACTTTTCTGATATCTTTGTTTATAAATGAGATTACAAAATATAATGCTTTACAGCACCAATGGCTTTCCTAAGTGAATCACTTTTATATCTGTCCAGACAGTCTTCAGATTTCTGTATGAAGTTCTCAAAAAACAAAATATTTTGCATTATTTTGTTTTTCATTGCTACTTTTAAGGTCATAAGTACCAGAGATTACACCAATAAAATTTAATACTTTTTAGTCTTAAAAGCAAAACAAATTTTTATAAAATCAAGTTTCAAGTTTTTCTCTTTACCAAAGTTTTAAAAAAGTTTTGTAAAATCATAACACACAAAATAACAACAACAACAACAACAACAACAAAAATCCACCAGATTTAGTTAAACTTAATAATGGTCCAACCTGGTATGTCCAACACAATCATATGCAGAACAATGTGTCTTGTGTCCAAGGCAAATTAGTTGGAAAAGGGAATTTTTTTTCAAAAAACGTTTAGAAAAAGATCAATAATTTTTCTTCTTTTTCTCTATGTTTGAAAGTTTTAAAACATTCTAATGTCTTTCCATGAAGTTTTGGTAAGTCTATGAACTTTTTGATGTTTGGAAGCTTAAAAAAGTATTGTTAAAAAAAGCAACACTTTTGAACTTGGAATTTGCAACATACATGTGACTCATTCACACTGAATGCAGGTCAAATTTTTTTCTAATATATCCATTAGCATGTTTATTCCCTTTTTTTTCTTGAGGTAACCCTTATTCTATTTCTGGCCCTCATTGTGTGTTCAAAAATCTATCTGGTTTTTCTTTCAGGTACAGACTTGAGCGTAGGAGCGAGGAGACTCACACCAGACACAGAGTACACATTTATTGTGACAGCGCTCACCAATGAGGGCAAATTTGAAAGCAAAGCAACTAAAAAGAGAACATCAAAGGATGAGTGTAAGCTCAATGCATTTTCAGATTGATTTGAACTCGCAGTGAAAGTGAAAAAGTCTCGTCTCAAAGGTGAAGGAGTAGAATGTCAATATTTTTACTTTCAAAAGTGTTGCTGTTCTGAACAAGAGAGTGTTTTAAGCTTCTAAACGTCAACATTTTTATAAGGTCATTAATATTTTGTAGAAAAATAAGAAAACCCTTTTGATTAAATACTAGAGTAGGATAAGAAAAACGCACTTTTACTGGTGTTTCCTCAAAATGAAATTTCCCACTTCCTACTCATTCACTCTGGACATGGAATTCATATACCAGGCCAAGAGCATTTAAGTGGATAAACATCTGTTTAGCATTGCTCTTTAACTCCTTCGTCACAGAGGTTTGGTCAATCGCCATAAGGTGGCAGTTGTTGGTTAAAGAGTGGCATTATTCGTATATTATTAGCATTGCTAAACTCCAATTATAATGTCTGATTTTAAATAACTCTGCATTGAATGCCCTTCTTGTGCAGTGCAAAATACAACTCACATTGTACGACTAAGTGTTATGGTGAATGGAAAATTTGCTGGTTTGAAGACGTACAACATACATCGAGTCTGCATCTGGCCATGGCAAATAGGACATACAGCATATGTTATAGGTCACGAAGGAGTTAATATATATATATAAGTAAAGCAATCTATACAATTTTAAGTTGTTTTTTTTTCCTTATTTCCTTTCTCTGTAGTTGACCCAGATCGCCCCCCATTGTATCAGACTCCTAAGAAAGAGGAGGAACCCCAAAAGTCAGCATCACAGAAGAAGAGAAAGTCCGTTGGGGAGCTCAAATCTTCCCGCAGTAACAGCGCAAAGGTAGCCTCGCAGCTAAAACTTATTCTGAAGCACTTAGAGCTATACTTGTAAAGATGGATGATTGTTAAAATAAAGTAAAGATTTTATTTAAATGTGTTTATTTACTAAAGGTTAAACTTAGTGTTTCTTTTTGATAATCATTTATAACATGTTTAAAACTATTCTCTTATTATCTTCAATTTTCAAGGCAAAGAAAGAATTCAAATTTTACGAGACTCTATAGCAATAGATGACTTTCATAGCTATTTATAGCTACTGACCACAATGTTAAATTAACATCAACATTTTTAAAATTCAAAGTGAAGTTTTTAGTGTGAAACGAATCAAAACCTACTACAATATTACATTTCTTTTTTTAGATGAAGTTTAAACGTTATTGATTTGTGTTTACAAGTATTTATGTACTGTTTTGCTTCAGGGCAGTCACTGTGGGACAGACAGACCGGGATCTGGTAAGTTTATTGACAGAAGATCAAGTTTACATTGGAACTGAAGATAACCAACAAATAAAGGACTGACAAAAAAACTTAGAATTTTGGAAACAGATACTTGCCACCAGTAGTGTTTTGCAAGCAGTGTGAATGAATCGGGTCGGGTATTGGTGAAAGTTGACAAAACATTTTTTAAAGTAGACTAATGCATGGTTCATGTTTTTTTTCAAAAATATAAACAAGGTTTTATATCTTCTGAAAAGTTTTTTTAAGTTCGCGCATTTTGCAACAGGAGGGAGCTTAGAAGGATGCACTGTTCAAAATATCAATTCCTTTCAAGGTGATCAAAGCAACATCAGATTCATTTGCTCTGGTCTCAAGATGAGCTCCCCTATTTAAGCTACCCTTGTGAATGTTAAGCCTGAGTTACAACCACTTTTTAGAAACACCATGAGTGCTCTTATATTGTGACATTAAAGATATAAAATTTTGTCTGAGATTTTTTTTATTTTGTGGTGTCCATAGCAACAGGTGGAAAAACAGAATGATAATAATCACTGATAAGGTGATAGAGTCGAACCTGGACGTTATTTGATTTTTTTTCATTGCAGACTTAAGATTATGGGTCTATGATTACTGTGAAGTGTTTTGATGTGTCATGCTTGCCCAACAACAAGTTGAACGTGCAGAAGAAAAAGAGCTAAACTGGAGACAGTAGCAGAATATGTCCAAACTGTGGAAATAAGCACCTGATCCATGCTCTAGACTTAGACATGTGACTGATCTCATTTAGCATTTTTAGACGCTCTGAATTTTATTTTGTCCTATTTCTGCTAATGAGATAATGATCTGACACATTCGACAATGATTTGAATTTATTCTAGGCCGATTACTACTAAGACCAACAGTTCACATTCTCTGTTTTATTTTCATATTTCAGCTGGGAGTGCATTGAGTGCCCACAGGAGTTATGCCAACACACCAAGGCTCGAGAAGGGGGATGAGTCTCTCACAACCAGCCCTCTTCAGGTTCGTTCTGTAATAACATAGGCATTTCTTTTCTTTGTAACATAAAGCTCCTTATTCGGCCTGTAGAGTATGGAACAAAATTAATAATGGGTAGTTAATATTGCAGCTTTGAAAATCTCAACTTTATGCAATGCTTTTTTGTGATACAAGGAGATAAAATATTTCACCAATACAAGTAGGCCTTTAGTAATAGTCACAGTAATCTGACTTTGTAAAACTAGTGTGATGCCTATTAGAGGATCATGAAAGACGTCAAGATTTAGACAGGCTGCTTTATGCTAAATTATCAAAGTGCTACTTCTTGTTAAAGGTTGACAGAGTAAATATAGTCAAGTCCATATAATTGAAAACCTAGATTGTTCAAATTCTTCCACATTGTAAATTCCTTTTTTTGTAACAGTTACTGACCTTTTGATTTTTGGACAATTTGAATTAAATTTGTTCCAATGGGCCTTTAAAAATTTGAACTGGACTTTGTTGTAATGATGTCATTTTCCAAAGCTTGATAATGTTTATATGCGTTTGCTCATAATTTTCCCACAGAAAGCCAGGACACTAGGAAGGACTCTGCCGCACTCGGACACCAAGAAAGAGAATGTGCGGCCGAGAACACACAAAGAATCACCATCACCCTCAGCATCATCAGCTACTTCACGCCCAACACCATCAGCCTCTGGCACCAGAGACAGCAACAACAACAAGCGGCAGCATCACCAGGCCAAAGCAATGGACAAACCTAGCGGAGCGTCCAAGCCGTGGTTCCCTGTAACGGTCAGTTATGTGTCTATCCAAGGTGGAGATGACCAAAACCTTGAACTGGACGCGATCGGCCCAGACTTCTCTTCCATCAACAAGAAAACTTTTCTCAGGTCACCAACGTTCCTTGAAAATAGCAATAGCACAGGCTCAGGCTCAACGTTACGGGTGGAGCGTTCAAAAACATCGCTGATGCCACCAGGGCGTCATGCCAGGTCTCCACACACACTCAACAATAATGCAAACCTTGAGCAGCAAAAAGCAAAACTTGGAAAACCACCAGAGGTGCATGCAGAAAGACACCAGGCAAGGGATATAAGTCTATCTAGCTGGGGCACAACTCCGACTAATGTCCCACCCCCTTCCCAAAACTCCACGCCAGACTTTAAATCCACTCCTCTCTTAGGGACAGCTAGCAATTTCAGTAGTAACGGAAAATCTCAGACCCAGTGGCTACCTAAACCTACAATTCCTAACTCAGACTATCTGGATGGCAACCGAGGGCTTGGCACCACGTTAGACGCATCTCTTCTCAGGTCATTCAACAGTCCAAGAGCTTCTTTTGACCAGGAAAGAGATGGATTTGGAGACATAGAAACTTTTGAGGCCCACCTTCTAAGCAGATTCAAAAGGTAACCTATACTGATATTAACTATGAATTTCTGTAGTGCTAGCAATCCCCGAAAAGAGTTTCTTAAGAAGGCTTTACATTAACAAAAATATACATGATTAGACACTCAACATATAAAGTTCAATAATGGATACCTCAGGTTGTCAAAATGAAGTTTTATGGTGCCCAATGTTTATTTTATTATATTGACATTTTGGCTTTTTTCAAAGGTGGCTGTCTGTTTCTGTGAAACCTTCCATCTAATTCTATTTTGCCATGGACAAATCAAGTGCAACATCGCTCATATGGTTCACACTGCAAATACTGCTTTTGGTTTGTCCTGGGAAATGTTGAGCAGGTGCTAATTTTCTCTCTGTCTTCTTAATAAGTCTTTTCTCTCATTTTCATTACTGATTCTGTCTGTTTCTAGTCTGTCTCTTTTTGTCTCTGTCTCTAAATATCCCTTTATCTATAATGTATGTCTTTCCAAAGACCTCTTTTCGTTTTCTTCTCTTATTTTTTCTCTCTCTCACCCTCCCTCTCTTTTGTCCCCTCAAAATAACTTTTTATCCTTTGTCTGGTCAGTCTCTAGGCCTATATGTTCTGACGTTTTGCTAACATTCTCTATTTGCATTTTGTTTTCTGTTTTTTAAGCATGCATTTTATTTAATTGCACAAAATTTTAAGAAGCACATCAAGTTAAGGCACATCACAAAAATTAAAATTACTCAAGTTTTTAAACCACTAGCCTTTTTATTTTAGTTTCTTTTGTTAGTAATATTTTAACATTCAGTGACAACTTTGGTTCTCAACTATTTAAATACTTTTTAAAAAGTCAGTTCTAGGCAAAAAATATTTTAAAAATGCTGTCCGCGTCTTTTTAATTGTTTTTGCCATGGTTTGAGAAAACTTAAAATATTTGACTTGTATACGTATATAAAACGTAATGTTTTCAAAATTTTCAGCAATGTCATCTTTCCTATTTTTCGTCATCAAGAAACAAAAGAACACATTAAATATATTTATAGAATCTATGTCTCGCAATCAGTTCAAACAAGTTGGGTATGATGACTTTCAAATAGGAAAAACACCTTTTCAAAGTAGATTTGTTGCTCTTTATGTCTATAATTTTAATAATAAGAAGTTTCAACAAAATTATTTTAAAGAGAGCATTTTTATATAGCGCTTATCCACTAATGTGCTCTA
>BMAT01001760.1:8505-19108 GCA_019649035.1 Elysia marginata | reverse complement strand
TCTGTTTGTTGTATTTGAAAGTAGAGAAAATAAGCTTATCTGTGATACCAATATCTGACTAGCTTCCAATTTCAACAAAAGAATAAATAGTAGAGGCAGCCACTGCGTAACCAAATGATTGAAAGATTTTAAAGGTATGACGTCAGCAGTGGAGATAAGTACGCTTTTAGTGGAAATGTCCGAAATGTGTTCCTTTAGTATGATTTGAACCTTTGGCTTATAGATGCTTTGGCACCCACCGCCTTGCCACTTAGACAAATATAGCTTATACCATGTCACCACTACCTTCCTTTAAAAGGAGTTTCATGGCAAAGGTCCTTGCTTAGCCTCTCTAAGCGACACGCTTACTTGAACGGGAAGATCCAAACCGCACCAAAAGCCAACCATTTAAATCCGGAAGCACACCAACACTTAGTCATAAACTACAAACACAGAGAACTAACAATAACATTTAAAGTATGCCTCATATAAATTATAGATCAGAGATCAGAATAAATAGTGGAGGCAGCCACTGCGCAATCAAATGATTGAAAGATTTTAAAGGTATGGAATGGTTGCCTTAAGTGCTATTTGGATCTTCCAAATTACTTCTCTCCACTGCTAATTTCATACCTTTAAAATCTTACAATCAATTTCAACATAAGACCCATTTTGACTAGTTGCAAGACAAATGGATAAAGATTAAACATAACATACTTATAATGTAAAGTCTATCTCTATCAGTATTAAAAAAGAATAAGTCTATTTTTTTCAAACACATATAAAACTTTGTTTTCCTTTGTGTTAGTAACATTTTTATTTTCTATGTTATGTTTAACAAAACTCCTAAATGTCAAAAAAAAATATTTTAGTTCAAGACAACTAATTTTTGCTAAATTAAATCTGCAATTATTTTCACTCAGTTATAATCCTGAGCATCTGAAAACAAAACAATTCTGAAAAAATCATGGTTCTTTGAAAAGACTGAGGTAGATATTTGAATAATTTGAAGAAAAAAGTGTGAAGAGAGGGAAGAAAGAAACTCATGCCATGTCTTCTCCAGACATCCAACGTATTTTAAATTTTTCTCATATAGGATAACTTAATCATACTCTTACCATGAACATACTGGCTTCCATTGAGTACCACATCACACGGGTCGATGTTCTGGCCCATTTTACTGATGGACCATACAAAATCCTCTGTCCTTTGCTTTTCATTACGTCTTATGGTTTTAGGAGTGGACGTTTGGATGAGAGGAGTATGCCCATAGGAGAGAGACTCTGGCATGCGAGTTGTCGTCTTGTTCTTCATAAGCACCGTCACCTCCAAACCTTGGTAAAGATGATTAAATGCAAATTGAATTGTCTATTACAAGATGGTAATAGCCCCAACATGAGATTTCATTGGACAAAATAGGCAGGCAAAAAACAAATTTGGAACAACAAAACGTATTACTTTTTTTATTTGCATCAGTGTTTATGTAGCCTGATTTAGATGAAGTCAAGCTCATGCTCATACGCAATTTCCCTCATTTCATTTCTTTTAGAGGTCACTATGCTTAAAAGAAATAATCATCTCATTTGTATATGGAAAAAAAAGACTCTAACATTTCTCTGTGAAAAAAATATTAGCTTAAATTTGTAAATTCAAGTATGTTTGAACAAAACTAGTGTAAATTTGAAGACCAAATGTCTTGCAATCACTGCAAATGTTCCTGATGTTTGAAATTCCATTTTGAGAAAATGCAGTTTTTATGTCTGTTTTCTGCTTTTCCTCTGTAGGTAAACCATCTACTTTGGTCAAAAAATGAAATTTAATTTTTTATATTGTAATCAAAGAAGAGGTTGCCCATAATTACCTACTTTTTATTTGGAGACAATAGATTCAATCACATTTTAAGTATGACAACTTTTGTTGATGTTCTTAAGTTAGAGATAAAGTAAAATATTTTCTTTTAAGGGCTATAACTCTAAATGTGTATCAGCGACATGGGGATGGTTTTTCCAGCTTCTTGCACATATTTTAAATCAACAAAAATTTTAGCATCTTTTCAAAAGATATTGATAACTTCATGAAATTTGTTATGATTTGAATATCAGAAAAACGCATTGTCTCGGACAGCAACACTTGGGAATGTGAAAATTGCTATATATCTAACTGAGTCGCACTGGTTGCGGGACAAATTGTAAAAAGAAAAAAAAAACATGTACCATTGCCAGCTTGAGAGCCAGTATACTGTAGGTAAAAAGCTTCTGGTGCCCCATATTTTGAACGAGTCTCGTTGTCTTGAGTTGCCACTCTCAGAATGAAATCACAATTGGATGAGTTCCAGTCATCTAGAAAGGAGAGAAGCATAATGAAAGCAAAGTAAAAAAAAATACAAACAGATAATTATTTCAATGGCCATATATATATATCACTCCACCAAAACTGTAGAATGGAATTATTTTTTTCACTATTGCAAGTCATGTGTGAAATTATCTGCACTAAAGTCTTTTAAAATGATTAGGGGTTTGTTTTTTTTTAAACAAACTTTCAACCAGTTTTATGTTCTGCATAATGTTTACTCTAAATCACACATTGAATGCCTTGAGATATAACTGGACAGACAGCTTTGTTTGTAAATTGTGCGGGGTATTTTTAATTTAGATTTGATGTTACAAGTGCAGTGAATTTTTACTTTTGGTTTGATTTTACTAGTGCAATGAATCATTTGTTTTGATTTGATTTTATGAGTGCAGTGAATCTTTTGTTTTGATTTCATTTTTACAAGTGCAGTGAATTTTTAGTTTTAGTTTGATTTTACAAGTGCAGTGAATTATTACTTTCAATTTAATATAACAAGGACACTGAATTACTACTTTTGATTGGATTTTATTGGTACAGAGAGTTATTATTTTTTATTTGGTTTTAAAAGTGCAATAAATTATTGCATTTAATTTGATTTTACAGGCTAATTGGGTTATTAGTTTGGATTTGATTTTACAAGTGCAATTATTGAATTTTACAAATAAAGTTATTTTTGTTTGTTTTTTAATTTGTCCCGTAATCAGTACCACTGATCAAATCATAACAAATTGTACTTGTAAAATCCAATCAAGCCAATAATGGCCACAAACACAAGTAAAAAATGCTCAGACTGTTTTTTCCCCTGTCAGGACTCACCTCTTTGAAACAAGCCTGCAGCAACCATGTCCCATCTTTTCTTCTGTGGGTGGGCATTCAGCGTGATGTTAGGTTTATCATAGCCCACTCCAGCCTCATAGTTATACAGCTTGGCCATATGAATGAAATCTTCCTCAACGTAAGTGTCGTATGTCAACTTTCCAAGAGGCGACGAGGAAGATGCCCACTCTCTCTGTAGAATTTTTAAAGAACTTAAGTCATAGCTAGGATTAAAGACATCAAGACACAATGAACTATTAACTCTCAGAAGGCGCACAATTTTGGACAATTTGGTAGAAATTCCATGACTTTTCTCATTTTTTTTTTCATTTTTGTATAATAATGAGCATTTTTATGCTTTATGATAAATTTTTTTCAGTAGAAAACCAAACTTCATAATAAAATTGTAAAAATATACAGAGAAAAGAGCTTTTAAACAAATGTATTGTTATCAGTAAAAAAGTTTTCGATTTGAAGATTTTGAAACAAAATATGTAGAGATCAATAACGCCTAAATAGAGATCAAGCGTAACACTGGCTGTTATGAGTTACTTTTCTGTATACCTTGTTGAGAGGATCATAGAGGCGTACAAGAGACCCATCCTTCCCAAATTTCACTATCATTCCTCCAGGACAGGTGAATTCTTTGTTCAAACTAGCTGGTAAATATCCTGGAGAAAAAAGACAGCAAACCTTTTTCTTTTAAAAAAGCTCTAAGAAACAAAGAATTCCGATTTTGTTCAGTTCTCCTTCAGCACCATACCCTTTTATTTACCTTTTGAGATTGAAATTTGAATAACAAAGAAATTTCAATTTTGCTGAGTTCTCCTTCAGCAGCATACCCTTGTATTTACTTTTTGAGATTGAAATTTGATTTTAAAAAAAAAAGCTTTACAAGTGAAAATTTTTTGCATTTTTGCACCTTAAGAAAGTATGAATAAATGTAACCCTGGATTGGTAAAGTCAAATAAAAAAAACCAATACAATCTTAGAAATCTTGCACCACCAGGGAAATGATGCAAAAAAAAGAGGATACGTGAAAAACTTTAAATGCGTTTTTTGTTTAGTTTCATCATGAATTGAGCGCTACTTTAATTCAAAGGATAAAATTAAAAAGGATGAAATTTGAAAGCAAAATTTTCTAGTATAAATTGAAATACACTGGAATCCAATGCCAACTCTGTAGTCTGTACGTTGAAATTATAGACAACTTGAATCTGGTTGAGGATCCTAATAAATTTTTTTTTCTTTGTTCACTATCCTTCAACTCAAAGTTCTAATATTTCAAACTGAATCAGCTGTTCCCAAGCATTTTAACTTCGCAAAATGCACTGTATATGTCTCACATCCTGTCCAAATGAGTTGTAAGTCAAAAGGCTTAGTTTGGATATATAGGCCCTTAAAGTTTAGTAGGTGTTCAGAAGTTAATTTCTTTTATTTTAGGTATTGACTCACTCGTTCTTAACAGTTTCCACACCTAATTGATGTTCAAATTTCATTTTTAGGTGTTTAATTTTAATTAGTATGGTTGCTAAGGCTTCATTACTTTATAGTGGTTTAAACTTTGAATGCTGTTTTCTCCCCTTTCTGAAATACCACAAGTCCTAAAACCCTGCCAACTTCAAACTGCTATAACTTCATACAGAGGCATGATAGAGCTTTTCTTTTTTGTTGTATTTGAAAATAGAGAAAATAAACTTTTCTGTGATGCCAATAACTGACTACCTTCCAATTTTGACTTAAGACTCATTTGGACTGGTGGCAAGACATATTGATGTATGTTATTTTTATAATAAAAACGAAATTCATTTATACAGCACCTATCCCCTGCAAAACAGCCCAAAGTGCTTTACAATCATAAATTCATCATTCAGACATAGACACTCTCGAAAATTACCATTACTATAAAACTACAAAATAAAATTGAGCGGTATATAATGAATGACAATGAATCATGTTGAATTAAAAGCAACTTAGGTCATTGAGGCTAATCATGGACTTCATATAAAAGGTCAAGACTGTCTTCCATCCTAAACTGCCTTTGGGGTACAATTTCACAAATAGTTTACAGCAGGGAACTCCAGACTTGAGGGGCAAAACGTAGAAGTGATCTTTCAGCTAGTTTCTGAAGACCCTTTATAGGAATGCAAAGTAAGTTTTTATCGGCAGATCTCAACTTTTGAGAAGGGTTAAATTTTTGGATTCGATCACAAACATAAAGAGGAGCTTTACTGTTTATAGTTTTGCCAGACGCCACGACTATTTTGTAACATTCAATCAATATTCAATCAAAACAAATATATTAGTAAAAACTGAAATTAAACAATTTAAGGAGAAAAGTGTACATTTTGCTCTTTAAATACTTTGTAGAAAGCATAACAATTTTTTTCAATGTTTTTCTTTTCATTTCTGGAAAATGGGTTTTATTGATAACTCTGCTAACTTCTGGCACAATCAAGACATCAGCATAAATTTTCACTTCCTTCAAAGGCCTTTAAGTAGATTTTCGACAAAGAGTACCAGTACATGTCTCATGCATCACTGACCTACCTGTAAAATCAGGCATTTTGGGTTGGAGATTCTCGTATTCTGCTTTGACTGCATCCCTCAAAGGATGGTTTCCCAGTGCGTCAAATGCAAAGTCCAGAAATTGTCTCTGCTCTCGCCAGCTATCTTCAGCCTGGACATATTCTTTGCCTGCACATCAAAGGTCGAACAGGAAAATAAAAGGAATATTGTTTTAGTTAACCTCATCCAATGGTAAATTATATAATAATCTGTAAATGTTATCCACCTGCAAACATACACTTAATCTTTGACACAATCTCTAAATTATGCAAAAAATATGTCTCTTTCATGACCATCAATAAGTGATTCGTTGTTGCAAATATGTGACATCTGTCTCTCTGTCTGTTTGTTTCTCTCTCTGCCTAATGGCATATCAATGGCACACACCAATCTTTGACACAATCTTTAAAATATTCAACAAAAAAGATGCTTTACAACATCAAAAGAAAATACTGATGGTAAACAACTTAAAAAACATGCAACTTAAACTAAAAAGCTTTAAAACAAGTTGATAGTTATTTTAACGGATTTGTAAATGTCCTGCAAACTGTCCAATCAATGGGATGTTAAAAATTTCAACTGAAGAAAACACCTTAAGAATTCATATTTATTCCTCTTATTTTCTATTTTTTAAATCGAAGAAAGTTTTTAATATTTTTACACGAAAATTTGATAATTTCATAAATTTTCTAACTGTGCACAGCTTAAAAATTGCAGTGTTCAATATATAAAATTTAATGTGTTGTAATGTCAAAATTGCAACCTCCGACTCATGTGAGCTAATTTTGAGAGTAATACTCAAACTATCGTGTAATTATGCCGTGCTCGAAGAAGAAATAAAGAGAGATTGAAGAAAAAGAGGCGAGAGATGAGGTGTTGATGAGACTGACACTAAGAGAAAAACAGTTAGACACAGACAGGCAGAAAAAGAGAGGGCAGGATAGGTTAGAGGGCATGGGAAGTACTTCACAAGAAAATAACAGATTGAGAGAGGGAGGGAGAGAGACAGAGAGAGAGAGGAGGGAAGGAGGTAGGGAGAGAGAGATAAAGAGAAAGAGAGAGAAAGAGGGGAGGGAGGGAGGGAGAGAGAGAGACAGAGAGAAAGACAGAGACAGACAGATAGACAGAGATAAAGTTAAAGACTAATACATAAAGACACAGGCTGGCAAAAAAAATTTTAAATTACTGATTGAACGACAAAGACGTAGGCAGAGTCACCCTTAGAGAAAGTGACAGATAGAGAGACACAAAAAACGACAGGCAGATATGACAAAGAGAGGGCAAGTTAAGTGAGAGATTGGTAAGAACCAAATCATAAAGACACAAATAAAGCAAGACATTGGCAGAAAAAAGAAAATCTATTGATATCAGAGAGAGATGACACAAATTTGCAACAAAGGACCGCTGACTGGTTGTCAGCAAAAAGATAGAGAGACAGACGTACAGAAAAAGGCAGGCAAAGAAAGTGCACAGCAGATGAGAGAGAAAGAGAGGCAAAGCCAGAGATGACCTAAAAGAGAGAAGAAAAAAAAAACTTACTATGCCTTGCTTCGGCCAGGTCCTCGTTGGACCAGTTAGTGTGGTCGAGAAAGTCGTGTGCTCCCCAAGTGTGCTCAGGAAGTTTGATCAAGAACCTCAACATAGCCTGAATACGAGAGTCAGAGAGCTCACACTTGCCTAATTGAGAGATAAGAATTTAATATAATAATATTTGACCCTTTTGTAATGGATAGCCTGAATATAAGGATCTGGCAGCTCACACTTGCCTAGTTGACAGATTCAATGAAATAATATTTGACCCTTTGTAATGGAAGTTTGTTTTTTTTTTTTCTCACCAGGAAGGCAATTGTCAAGGAAATTGGATTAGTGTCATTAAATAAATTTACATCCTGATAAACTTGCATTCAATTTATATTTCCAGGCTATAAAATCGTGTATGCTATACACCCTCTAAGCCATGCTGACGTTGAAACATGAAGATTTTTTAGGTGGAAGGCCTATCTGAGATCAGTATCTTGATATGATAACAAGACCTACAGGGTAGATGAACTGGTGGGAAAGGGTTGAGTTTTTGTTGTACTGCTAAAATATTTCTGTAGTCTTCAAACCATGATGAATAAAAAAGAATGTATGACACCTTGATAGAACTTAACAATAAATAAGGACCCATATGGATGACTTCAAATGATAAAAAAAAGTAGTCGCACATAATATTTCACTATTAGACTACGGAGGAAAAAAGACAATTTTACTCTACTTTATGATGTTTTACCTTTGAGTTGAGATTCTTAAATTTTCCAATGTTTCAAAGTTTTACCTACAGTTCTAAACTCATGATGTGTCCGTCTTTTATTTGTATTTTTAATCATGAGCAATATATATATATAAAATAAAATTTTTAGACATTTTTATGAGCACTGTACAACAAAGCATAACTTGAAATTTGGATCATGGGCACATTATAAGTCAATAATAATAATAATAATATGGATGATAATGACAATAATAATAATAACAATAAGAATATTAATAACTCTTGCATAATCAGTAACAGTCTAAAAAACCAATTAGCTTAATGAGTGTAAGAATGTAAAGTATGATACACATGTAAAAAAAAAATAGTTATGACAATCAGACCATACAAAATGTCTTTACTTTAGAGAAAATTTCAGACATTAAATGACAATTAAAAATAGGTTGTTTTAAAGAAACATAACAAAACTATGATTGTAGTTTTGTTGCAGAACAAAGCAAAGTAGCCCACCCGAAGCACTGCAAATTTCCCACGCTCTGACAAATGCCCTGTACATGGCACATTTCTTAGGGTCAGAGGCGATTCCCTGTATCCAAGTGTCGCCAATCTCAAAACTCCGCACAGGCAGGTTGCTTTTAACCTTCTCTAAGACGGCCACAAAGTTGTCAAAAGTTGACGCCATCAACTCTGCGCCAGGGAACTCTGCTCGCAAAATCTCATAATATCCGAGCCATTCCTGAAGAAAAAAAAAAAGGCAAACATGGTACTGGTAGATCAGATACATGTTGCTCAAAGCCCTTTGATCATCCCAAAACGATGGAGCTGATTTTTTACGAGGCATTTTACACACTTTGAAAAAATGGTAAACAGCAAAAAACAAATTATAATTATGCATTCTTCCCATCTTTGTTTGTTGAATACCGCTGAATCTAGGTTAGATGTACATCTATAATTTACACTTAAAGTTTAAAAATATGACTTAGATCTAGAAATCAGTTAAGATAATCTAGATTTAGAGCTAGATCTAGAAGATATTTTAAGCTAAAGTCTGGATGAAGTCTAAACCTAGCCTAGGTTTTGGGCGCAGCAACTCTTCCATTTTAGGCTCTATCGTATATATATGTATCATGTTTTCTTCATGTTTTCTTCCAGGTCAAGTTTTCTTCTATTTTTATGAAGATGAAGGCCCTTTTCAGGCCCATTGCTTTACAGAAGACAATTTTTACATAATTAAAAAGAAATATCTCAACAACATTCATGTTTGTCTCAGGCTCTTAGAGGGTATAAAATCCACATATGGAAATACAAGTAACTCAATATTCTGTATTGCAGCTGATTTAACATATATGGCCTCATATTGTATGAAAAGGAAGAAAGACAGTGTAGTTTGATTCTTTAACCTTATGAATGCCTTGCTGCCAGTACATAAAGAGCAAGTGTTATGACTTCACTATCTCAGTGAATTTATCCAAGTTTCAAATGAAAAAAGCGGCTAAACACTTTACAAAATAAATATGAGAACTTCTGTTTGCAAAGTTGTTTAGATTTGTTATGAATTGAAATACAGATAGTAGAAGAATTACACATCATATACTTACCAGTTCATTTATTTTTCAAAACTCTTTTGAATGAAGAATACTGTTAAATCCAGATCATTCAAACACTATTTTGAAATTTATCAATCTTTTAATTTATCTATAATAACACATGAACTAATGAATCTAAATCAAATTTTTGTTTCTATGGGAATTTCAATATTCTGGTCTAAATGTATTTGTTGTTTTTTTTTAAGCTAGACCTTTCTTCAACCCATTCATTTAATAAATAAAAAGATTAAAACAACATCCTTTCCTTAAGCAGTAAACTTTGAATCTCTCACACCAAGGCTAGATAGTTAGCCATCCTCACCTCGCCCTCATTATAATGGTCTGTCAGTCTCCCTTTCTTTTTAATTGTCTTACTACCTCTTCATTTATGCTCCCATGGCATCATCCCTCTTTCTATAAAATTAACATCTCTTACTCACGCTACCCTCACTATCTCTACTTCACATATGTCTTTCAAATGCCCCAGATGTATCAAATTTCAAACTACAAGGCATAGATGTTTTGATCAACGCATTTCCAAAGCTTCCAAAAGTTAAAAACTCACAAAATTATCAAAATTTTGTGAAAAGATATGAGAAATTCTTTCAATTTAAAATATAGAGAAAACGTGGAATTAATTTGCTAAAAAAAAAATTTTCTTAAAATAAAGTTCCTGAGATTTGACTCATCCGTGCTGATGGCAGAAATATATCGTCCAATGCCCTCTCTACAACTTAGTTATTTTTTTTTTACAAGCATCCTTTTCCCTAACCTGTATAGACTCTGGAGGGCCAGTGTTATCAGTTCTGAAGGCAAAACAAAGTGCCTCATCCAGGCCTGATGTTATAACACACTTGCCCCGGGCTAGGCCTTTAGGATCTGCTGGGTTGGGGCCTGGGTTAATGGGATAACCACCTGGAAAAAAATAGAAAAAAATTCTTAGGGGACTTGATTTTTTAAATTTTTTTCAATGATTTAAAATAAGAAAAGATACATTTGATAAACCTGCCAGGCAACTTTTGTTTAAATTTTGTTCAAGTAAGCGAGT
>BMAT01001757.1:71307-82534 GCA_019649035.1 Elysia marginata | reverse complement strand
CCCGATCTCTGAGCGAGTGTCTTCACCGCTAAGCCACAGAGCCGGTAAAGTAATTATGGATAACAAGTCCATCAACTACAAATATTTACCATAATTAGGGCAGGAATGACATTGTCCAGAATCTTCCCTATAACGTGGAAGCTGTAAGCATCATCTTGTCGCAAAATGTTGGCACCCATGAAGGTAAAAACTGACATCATGTTGTGTAATAGAAGGCTCTGGACAAAATAAAATAAAATACCCAATAAATTAATAAATACAAATAAAGGTTATACAGTCTAAAGAAAGGGAAAAAAAGAATAAATCCCAAACACTGTGGAATGTAGTGATAAAGAAAAAGAAGCTTACACCTGTCCATGCAGTATAAAGGCAGTATTGAAATGTTCTTTTAACATCATCAACTATTGCAATTTTGTGAGAATAAAGTCCACCTCAAAAAAGAACTGAACTTAGGTTAGAATTGATCCTCTTCTATGCTCCGCACCTCTATTTTTATTTCACACAGGAAAAATACTTTCACTAACCTTGCCTGTATATATGTGCAATAAAAAAAAGCTTGTTGATGTAGTATATATGCAATAAAAAAAAGCTTGTTGATGTAGTTTCCACTAACAAAACTCGAAACTGTTATGTTTTATTCTTGGTTTTAAACATTGTTCAATACCAAATTGGGGGAAAACATAAAATAGTTCTGTACATTTGCAACAAAAGTGCTGAGACAATTAGATATCTATGCCTAAAAAATACAACAAAGAATTGATAGATAGAGATGTTTTCATTTTAAATACTATATTGGCCAGCGTTCAATAGCAATATGAAAACTCACAGGGGCAATCTTGGCAGCAGAGCTGAGTAAGAGCAGGGCTTGATGGTGAGTGTGGGCATTGTCAGAGCTACGGATGCATTGGACAATCAAATCCATGTTCAAATGTTCTCCTTTCACTTGTTCTGTTGCATAAAAAGGAATAGTGAACTTTAGTGCTTCATATCTAAATCAATTGCCTTGCAAAAACTGAATAAACACAAGATAGAGTTGAAAATGAGTTTTACTAACAAACTGTTTAAAAACATCTTTAGCACCAATTTGTAATATTTCACTTGTTGATGCTTTGCTTTTTTTGTTACTCAAAAATCTGATTGTTTTAAGCTTCTGACTTTTTGTCAAATAAAAATTGGCTAACATAACTTTAAACCCTAAAATTTACTAAACTTAAACAAATAAAACATTGAATTTAGACAACTTTCATCCTTGCCGAAATGCGTACCACTAAAAACTATTGCCCTTTTACCATACTAGTACATGATATTTCATTTTTGATAAATGTAACAGTGATTTGAACTTTTCTCTTAATTCACAAGTATTCTTTCAAAAAATACATAAGACTGCTGTTCACAGAAAAACTGACTTGAGAAAAACATTTGAAAGTGGAATAGCAAATTTCTATCACATCCATGGCAAATAAGTCGAAAGTCATTTTTTTAAAAGAAAATGTCATTCAAAGGTCTCTTTTTTCTATACTTTAAACCAACAGCAGTTTTTGTATCTTTCCACAAAAACTTGATAATTTTAAGAAAATTTTGACCTGTGGAAGCTTAGAAAAATGTCTTGTTCAAAACGGAAACTCCTTTGAAAGAAAACTGAAACATTAACCTGGACACAAGATATTTTTTTGAAGGTTTTTCGTTACTGTTTAAAACTTACCAGCATTTTCCTGTTCTTCCCAATGGCGAGAACAGACAAAGTTGATCAATCCAAGCAATAGCTGCTTTAAATATTCACCAGAACCTTCATTTTCTATTTCAAGTACTCTGCAATAACAAAAAAATTGGGATTTAAAGGGTTGCTGAAGACGGGACTTCATTTTTAAAATGTTACTGCAAACACACACAAAGGGGTTCAATACGTAAGGAATTTGTGTGTTTATGTAAGAGTTAATATGAAGGAAAGAAAGAAAAGGTAGGAGGGAATGAGAGAAGTAGACAAAGAAAAAGAGGATGGTAGAGAGAGGAAGGAAGAGAGAGAAATAAAAAAGAAGTGCAAGAGCACTATTATGCTTGCACCCAATATTGATAATGAATTTTCATTTTAATTTCAAGCATCTTATAATAGTATAAGAAATAAAGTTTGTAACAAATCACTTAATGACTACTTCAGTTTTTCCAAGTTATATTGAAATTTTTTCAAAATTAGTTTTGATCTAGTCATTACTTTTCCTCTCTCATGTATTCTCATTTTCAACTGAACTGAATTCCTTTGAACCCTACCTGCCAAGCAGCTGGAAAGCCACAGGTACCATACTGACAGCTGCCTTCACTTTCTTTTTGCTCTGTAACATCTCCAACAGCACAGTGACACGTTTCCAAGGCAGGGTCTCCAATTCAGAATCTTCCAGCTGTTCACTCATTTTCCTTTGAGGCGAGATGAAAAGAAAAATGGTGAAGTTTTAAAATGTCTGCTTTTTAAGCCAGCTCAGTTTATTCGGTTATAATGAATACTTTTGTATTGTCTGTCAGTGTATTTCAAAGAACCATACTTAGCTAAGACATAATTTTACTTACTGAGATAACTTACAAATGCTTATGACTTAGTTTTCAATGCAAGTTAGGAACATGCACTGCTGGCCTACTTTGTTAAATCACATTTTAATTCACTTACAGTTTTTGCTTCTTCGCTTCTCTGACGGTGGATACTGTCGGCTTGACATGGACTGATTTCATCTCATCAATCACAATACTTGATTCCAGACTCATCTAAGCATTACAAAAAGAAAAACTTAAGTTATTTTAAGAAGCATCAAGCAACCTCCACCATTAGGGAGGCCGCTTAACCTTTTAGAAAATAACGAAACTACATGCTTTAAATTATCACATACATTAACATATACAATGTAAGCAAAAAGCAAAAGAAATACATAAATACAAATATTTTATAGAAAATATTCAACACCAAAATAGGTTGAAAAAAAACTTTCAGAAAAATAAATAAATATATGGCATCCCTGCATCATGTCAAAACATTAATAAAAATTCAATGAATCATTGAAATAAAACAATTTTGATTAGAAAACTACATATGCAAAAAAATTAAGCGTTATTTAACAACTTTTTTATCATTGAATTATAATTTAAGTTAATATTCTGTTATTGGTGGAAGAATATAGGATTTAGTGAATTGGACTTACATGTTTGATGACTTTTCTGCACCGTCTCACAACTTCTGTACTTTTAGAGGCTGCAGTCAATGTGAGTAACTCTGCCACCAAGGTTTTCCGTGCGGGCAAAGGCAAAGCTGACATGAACTTGCCACTCAACTGCAGACAAGATCAAATTTGTTGTTTTTGGTAATTTGGAATATAAAGAAATTATACAGCGTAATTGAAAGAAGTTGAATAATAGTTTTATAAAAATACTAAGAAGTTTTTTCTAGTGATCTGATTACTTATTCCCAAGTTTATAGATAGCAATTCACTTTGAAAACATACAAATTAAAATTATAGAAACCCCTAAAGATAGAACATCACGCAGCAGCTATCGGAATTAAAATTATCCAATCAAAGCCAATAAAAAGCAATGGTTTAGATTTAAAAAGATATCTTTAAAAAAAAAGCTGAAAAAGTATATATCTTTTGTGGCAAACAAAATAAACCATATAATCTTAAAGTGATGGTCTCCTTGTAAATCATATGAAATGCAAAACGATTAATTTTGTTTTAAGTTATCAGCTAAATAACGGCCTCCTGTGCAGAAAAACTTAAAAAGTATAACCTTTTAAACAAAATGTACACGGTAAACAGACATAAAAATACCTGCTCAATAACCAATAATTGCACTGTGTTGCCAGAGGCCAGAACACCTAAGCAGGCAGAGCACTTTAATGCAAGGAGAAGAACACCCAAAGCTTCAGTCGTCTCATCTAAGGCAGGAGCTACTGCCGGAGTAAAGCGTTTCAGCAGAAGCTGCAGAATTTCTTTCTCTTCTGATGATAAAGTTGAAGGTGAAGCTTTCCCTCCTTCAATTTCTGCTGAAGTGCTAATGGACATCACCAATGACTTGAGTGTTGGGATAAGAGGCAAAAAACTCTCCTGTAAAAGTAATAAAAACACAAAGAAGTAATGAAATCCATTATTTACTTCCATATTTTTTTATTTCATCATTACAAAAATAAACAACAAACAAAATTTTGAACAAAACACAGATGTCTAGTGGTCTCAAAATTAGTTGAGTTGTAGAACCCTTCCGTACCAAGATACTAACATTTTTAAAAATCCCTTTAAAAGAATTTAAAGAAGGTGAAATTGTTTTCAACATCTTTAAACTTGGTTATTCTTAGTTATCGCAGATTGGATCAGACAAAACTATTCACCATAAAGTGGGATAAAATGTATTTTCAGACGAATAAAAAAAGAGTAAAAAGAGAACTCCAAAAAGCCATCCAGTGAAATTTCTTACTCCACCCAGCCATTCTTTTACGGTGATATAATTGTATGTATGACAACACACCATAAACTTCAAAGCCAAAAAAAAAAAAAAACATTTATCAAACAAGAGAACCACTAAGTCTTACAGGGGTATCCATTTTACACAAAACTCCAAGAAGGCCAGCCTTCACTCTATTGGGAGTTGCTAAGTCTGTCACATTCTCCAGAAGCCAAGCCAGGGCTGAACTGTGGGCAGGAGGTTTGCTTGCACTCCGACGCCGCCTTTTTGGAGAGGGCGGTGATGCCAGAGACTCATCTCCCTCAAGAAGTGTCTTCACCACCTGCACATTTTATATGACAAATGAAAGTAATCAAAAGGGAAGCAAAAAGGGTATATCAAAGTAAGTTTATGGATCAGGTGGATGCACGGGTGAAAGATAAAAATATGAAAAGTAGATTAAAAATAGCAATCACTTAACTTAAACTTAGGGACATTTTAAGTAGGTACAGAACAAAATAAGAACTGCAAAACGTTCTGCCTATGATGACTTTTATTTTGTGCTTGGCTCAACTTCAGCCACTCCACTATATATATATATATATTGTACCGTTAAAAAAAAAGCAAACATAAAATCAAGTATTTTAACCTATTGCTACAAGATTCCATGAGTGGTAAAGATAAATATTCAAGAATAAGCCAACATACAAATTGTAATAAAACCTGAGAGGAGCCTTTAAGAAGCTAAGGCTTACTTTTCATTAAAAAAAAAATTTCAAAAAGGATTAATGTTTTTTTTTTTAATGATTGAGTTGGAAGGAGCCTAAGAACTAACAATACCTGAGAAAGAAAAACATTGTCTTTGGTAATTTCTTCCCGAAAGCGTAGTAAATTTCGAGTGAACCACAGAAGGGCAGAGTCGCCTTGGCTGAGAGTAGAATCTGGTCCAGTTGTTAGAGCAAGTAGGGTAAAAGCTACTTTCCTCACAGCCTCAAACTCACTTGTTAATAAGACCAGCAAGCATGGCAAAACTGTGAAGAAACAATAGTACAATAAATTCCATTGGGTCAGATGAAGTTCTAATCTTGCCTAGAGACAGCTTTAAGTATCAAGCCCATTTCCACAAACTTATATTGAGATAGTTTACAAAAATGATGAAGTAAATATTAATGTTTAGGTTAGCTGAAGGATTAAAACAATATTTATGACAAACTATTTTTTTTCAAATTGAACGTACATGGCAAGGATTCTGATAGTAATGCTTTTCTCTCCTTGTCATTGAGGGAAGCAAGGTACACTTGGGCAAATTGTAAAAGTCGAGCTTTGTGAACTGAGGTCACACCATGTTCACGGCCAGACATCCACACCATGCAAAGAAACTTTATCACAGATTCCTTGTCAGTGAAAACCTGGAACATCAAAGGAGAAGTAAAATGTCATAAAAATAAAACACGCACACATTAAACTACATGGAAAAAGAAATTTACTTAACACCTTTGCTAACTAATAATGACAACCACTTTTACCTAGAAAATCATGGCGAAAACCTGCATGCTGTGGTCATTTCAATGAATTATCCCTTTTTATCATTCAGTCTTTCAGAGATCAAATTTCAGGCTCGCTGAATGCTTCAAGATATTGCTCATGAAAAGCCACCTATGCAAATACATGTACATCTATAACACTTGTACAAATGAGAACAGGGTGAGGAGAACAATTTTTACACAAGGGAGAGAGCAGAATTGAATGGAACTCATATAACTGGAATACTCAGTATTCCTTGACAAATAGTGATTCTTAACATTGGTTGCAAATGTTGAACAGACCTTAAAGAAGGAGGCAAAACACTTCTCAGCTATGATGGTGGAGTTTTTGTTTGCCTTTTCTCTCAGGTCCAACAGGACGTTGACAACTGTGGTGACTGTTTTCAGCCAGTCCATGTCCACAGTAGACATACCCACTGAGCCTGACAAACTCCAAAACCGAAAATCTGCAACAGAAAGAGCAAAAACTTAATTATTCTTCTATAGATAAGCTAAATTTTTAACAAAAAAATTGTAAAGGACCAAGTGTTTTAACTCTACTCTTTTTCACCTGTAGTTTATGACTTGAGTAAGAGTGTGAGGGGAAAAAAAAGATCACAAAGATATGTCAGATGTAGCAGCTTATTCTTGTCACAGATTACTAAGCAGAGCAAATCAACTCATATTTCAGTGCCTCACATTATATTATTACTATTTGTTAGCTATTGCTGATTTCGAAATGACTGTTTGATTGAAAAAAAAGATAACAATAATAAAGAGCATTCAATAGCGCTTTTACCCTTTGGTTCAAGGCGCTTTACAATTTAAAACATAGACACACATCATTCACGTCATTTTTGCCCACAAAAATTACAACACATAAATCATGCGTTCAATAGATGTTTCTGAAATAGATGAGATTTTAGACCCATTTTAAACGCACTCTCTAGTTCCATTTCCCTAAGCCACTGAGGCAGGTTAAAGTTTTGACGAATTGCTTTTCCACAGCATTACAATGAGACAATCGACTGGGACAAAAGTACAACGCAGTCAGTAACAACTGTGCGTGGCTGTTGATACATCTACAAATAATAAATTTAGGTGAGGAACAAGTTTAAATCTTTAGGCTCGTTTTAAAGGATGTCTTTGCCACTGATTATTTTTCAATTAGGAATTACTTTTAAGTCTTTCAGTATGAAATTAGAAAGGAATTCTAAAAAAATTTACATATATAAAAAATTGAGAGTCGCAGCACTGTGTTCTTGCAAACATTCTTTCATGCACTGATTAAAAGTAATAAAATCTTTAAAAACATTTATGTACCTGTAGCTAATTAAGAGATAAATGGATTTGTAAGGTAAAGTATTTCAGACACCGGAAGGACTTAAGCTATTATTTTAAAAACTTTTTAAGATGGAAATAAAGACTGGTCAAAACACTATGAATAGCCTGTCTTGTGCATTTAATCCTTAAGTCTATTTAAGTCGACAGTAATTTAGCACTTTTCTTACAAAGCTATTCTGCCATATATGGCATGAAAACAAGGCGTGTCAAATGTAAATTAAGTTAATTTAATAAAAGTGTTAGGGGTGGAACGAAGAAAAAGATCAACTTGTAACTTTTTCCCAGAATTCCCCTCAATGGTGTTGGACTTGATAAAACAAAGTTGCAGCTTGACTATAAACTGAACTTTTGTTGTTGTCCGAAAAATCAATTCACACAAATATACACAAAAATTGTTTTTTAATATTTAAAACCTCAACCGCCTGATGACAATAAATTATAACAGAACTTTCTACTTATTCTTGTTTTGATAGGCATACAGAAGCTGTAAAAGATAGAATATAAATGAAAGGTTAACCTCCTGAAAACTTGATTTGAAGATTGTAAACAAATTTTTATGCCTTTTGAGCTAGAATTTAACCTTTGGTGGCAATTATTACGTCATGCAGAGCAATGCAGCTCCTGGGACTATGCCTAAAAGCTATGCAATTTTTTCTCCACATGCCAAGAACCTATCAAGCCAAAAGCTTAACAGCCAAATCATCTAATTGTTCTTGAGGTAAAGCCAGCTCCTCGCAGGCTGAAAGGCCTAATTCAACTGAAATCATTTCAGTCATACCACAAACTATTGTTAAAAGCATAACAAAGCAATAGAGGTGAAAAAGTAGTTACTGCTTTAAAACCTTATTCTTTTTAGCAAGATTTGAGCATTTGGTGGCAATTATTGCCTAATGCAGAGCAATCATGCAATGCAACTCCTAGGACAAATTCTACAAAAGTATAACTGACTGAGTAACTAGTAAACTGTGCCTGGCTGTTGACACATCTACAAATCAGTAGAAAAGTTAGGTGTGCAACAAGATCAATTATTTATGCTACACTTAAGAAGTTAAGACTAATGATTTTTTTCAATAGATGAAAGTTCAATTAAAAAAAAATAGAAACTTAATACTTGAGAAAAAATTACTTCCAAAAAAATTCTTTAAAAAAATATAAGAAAACTGAGAGCCACTGCAAGTGCTGTCCTTGCAAAATTTCTGGCATCAACTTATTAAAGGATAATAAGATAGTAAAGCCTTTTAAAAATGAAGTAAAAGACTGAATATATTTAAGAATCAATACATAATTCCAGAGTGAATATAAAATAACAGTGTCTCTTGTTCATAGAATAAAAAATGTAACAGAAAAAACATATATTGGGCTTATTAGGAGACAAATGGATTAAAGATAAAGCATTCCAGACAGTGAAAGGACCTTAGCTATTATATTAAAATTTTTAATTAAAGACTGATCAAACACACTATGAATACCCTGTCTTGTGTATTTAATCCTTTAGTCTATTTGAGTAGGAATTTATTTAGCACCTTTCTCACAAAGCAATTCTGCAATGTGTGGCATAAAAACAAGGAGTGTTAAATGGAAATGAAGTTAATGAATACATGTACAAGTGTAAGGGGTGGAACGAAGAATAAGGTCAACTTGAAACTTTTTCCCAGAATTCCCCTAAATGATGTTGGACTAGATAAAACCAAGTTGCAGCTTATCTATAAACTGAACTTTGAATCATGTCCAAAAAATCAATTCACTCACACCACAAAAATAGCCCCTACCGTTAGTTGAGAGAAAAATTAAAAAGCTTATAACAAACAGAACTTCAAACTTATTCTTGTAAAGAAACTGTAAGATACAAAGCTTTAAATTAAAGGCTATACTCCAAAAAATTTTGATTTGCAAATCATAAGCACACCATTTTTAATGCCGTTTTAGCTAGAATCCAGCCTTTTGGTGATAATTTTTATTTAATGCAGAGGAACGTTACAGAACTCCCGAGACAATGTCTGAAAGCTATGCCGTTTGTCTACTTGCCCAGAAACTATCAAATCAAGAGCTTAGCAGCTAAATCATCTTAGTTTCCTTGTGGTAAAGCCAGTTCCTCATGAACCAAAATGCTCTACGAAACAGAAATCATTTCAGCTATACCAAAAACAATTATTCAAAGCATAACAAAACAAACCAATTAAATCTAAAAATAGGGGCTTTTTTTTTAAACTCATCATTGGACAAGATTTTAAGTACCTTTAAGTGAAGCAGGCACTGGTCCAATATCAGCTTGTTGCAAAACCTCTTTTATCTGCCAGAAGGGTAAAGTTTCTTTCTTGTGTAGTTGACAAAGACAGGCTTTTGTTTTATCTGCGACAGGATCCTCACTATCGTTTTCCATGGAAGAGTTTTTCCCAAAAATATCCTTTAAGGAAGGGGGAGGGAGGAAGTAATGAAAATAACGGAGGGTTTGCTTTTCTTGATAGAGCATTTAACACCACATGTGTATAAATCAGGTCCCCTCAGCTTTTACATAGATGCAAAGTGACTCTTCTCATTGTTTTCATTAATTTCCCTTCCTTGACTTTATGCAGAAATAGCCCTGAGGCACTTAACCGTCAGATTATCTTAAATAAAGAACAAAAGAATCTGACACTGTTGATTTTAAACATCAGAAGACATTCTAGATTTCATTCAACTTTAACAAAAAAAATTCCATTAAAAATGCAAGAATGGTTAAAGTATAAACATTAGACCTGAGAAAAGATTTTAAAAAATGGATACAACCGGCACAACCCCCTATACTTTTTGTCTAATATCCCTGACATCATTATGTAAAAAATAAAATTAAGGCTCATCAACTATCTCAAAAATGGCTTGGTGAGTCACATTTCTGCAATTTCTATTATTCTTAATCAAATGATCTGAGTTGTGAAATGCAATGCAATTGACCAATTTAACGGCTTCCAGGCAAACTAATTAAATTTACCTTTTCAAGAGTCAAGTCAGCTAGAATGGTGGCGATCATCTTTTGCAATGCTACCTTCATGTCCTCATTACCAGTGGTATCTTTTATGATTGCTCCAGAAACAGATAAAATGAGATATCCCAAATTTCCAGGTCTTGAAGTGGTACACAGAAACTTGTAAAGCGATTCCAGCTGAAAGTTTTTAAAAAGTTAGCATACTTATAGCTTGCAAAATTGGAACAACAAAATCGTTGCTGGGCTATTGAAACTGACACATAATTGCATTGTATGAAACAATAAGCAAAAAAGGTACAAAAAAGTCAAAACACCATTTAAGAATGAGAATTTCTTAAGGCACTTACAAATTCAAGTCCTAATTACCAAATACTAATTTTGCATTTGCTTTCATCAATTTGATTTTGGAGTTTAAAACAAAAAAATTATTGAGAAAAATTAGCCGCTCTTGCCTTCAGCAATATTTTTGACTACTGCATTTTATACATTTTGTTTTATCATTCACAGTAATTCAAAACCAACCTGCTTTGGAACATTTTTGTGATCCTTCATGAGGAAAGTCTTTGCTGAGTCCACCAATTTAGAATACAGATGGGAAATTTCACCATCAATCTTATCATGTGTTTCCAATTTCTTCAACATGGGCTGCCAAGCTTTTCAAGGAATAAAAGGCAACATAATCACAATACAGGTTCAAAATAATAAAAAAATCATGGTTTAATCTACAAACCCTTTATTCTTAAAAAGTCTTTAAATAACAACTCTTATTAATTCAAAAATATTACAACAAGCATTTTTGGTGGTTAAAGCAATCAAGGAAAAAACTTGGTTCACTTTCAACAGGTTGGCCATTTGAGACAATAATTTATTGAAATTTAATTTTTTTTATCTTCTCTTATTCGTTTTATGTTTGTTTGTGTGTAACAATGAGCATTTGCATGTTTTACGTCAAGGTTTAAAGGGTTTTTTTTTTTCAATATAA
>BMAT01001755.1:183015-203900 GCA_019649035.1 Elysia marginata | reverse complement strand
CAACAAAAAAAAAACAACCCCCAACAACAAAAACCAACTCTCAACAACAAAAACCAACACCTAACAACAAAAACCAACTCCCAAAAACAACTAACAACTCCCAAAAAACAAAAAACAACCCCCAAAAACAACAACTCGCAGCAACAAAAAAAAACAACTTCCAAAAACAAAAACAACTCCCAGCCACATAAAACAACTCCCAACAACAAACACCAACTGATAATGTTTTTTCTGTCCCAGAAAGGTTTATCTTAACACGGCTCCAGTGTAGGTTTCTAGACGTTACTGATAGATAAATTTAAATTTTTTGGACAATTCAAAGTTGAATTGTTCCTTTAGGTTCAAAACGTCCAGAGTGAACTATATGAATACCACGTGATTTGTTATATTCTGCAAGGACTTGATTGATTGAAGGGTATTTTTACAAGCCCAATTCCACTTCAAAGGTGCTCTCAGGGCTTGGGTCCCAATGACAATTTACGGGCTGCCACCCAGAGACTAGCGGGGATACCATGACTTAGCCTCAGCCGGTCACATTATACTGACACTGACCCAACCAGTTGGGGCCCGGACTGTGCTCGGTGCAAGGACTTAAGCATCATATACCAACTTTATAAAATTTAAAACAGGTACTTGTGATGTTATTATTGCTCTGTCAAAGGCTGCATGAGAATTGAAATAAAAGTGATCCTGAATTTCGCCACAGTCGATCGGCAGAGATACATGTACTAGGGCATTGTGCACAAAAAGCAGGAAAATTATGACCCTCTATTATATCTGCACCAGTCCGCACTGATATTCAACAGCTGCCCCAATAGAATCTTCAACAGATCAACTAAAATAGGTAGATATAAATCTGTACTAGGGCCTGCACAGCTGTACAACCCAAAAGAATGTTTGATTTTAAATCTTAAGTTTGGACCATTTTCTTACAAAGTTCAGCATTATTTTTGTCAAAATTTCATGCTGTCATGGATAGAGAAAACTGTTAAAAAACTGGATTTCCTGCAAAGATTGGAAAACTTGCGTACCTGTGACAGAATGTGGTATAATGTAGAGAGACAGGAGGCAGCCTGTTCTTTCTGGTTCAGTCCTCAGCCCTTCAAATGAGAAACATTCAGAATCTGAACAACTTTTTAATACAGTGGAGATACAGGCGAAAGGATTAAAAAGTTTGGAATTTTTACTTTCACAAGTTGTTTAGAAACATGCCATTTTATGGTATTTTGGATGCAGTTGCCTTTGGAATTTTTAAAGTTTGTATGGTTTTGTCAACAACATTGACATTGAGTACTGGTACATTTACAGTGGAATCCATTTAAAGTCAACACCTTTAAGGGAAACTCTTGCTTAAAGTCAACTCTGTTTAGCAGTTCCATTTTGTTTTTCTTTATATCTTTGTAATGGTTTAAGTTAACTATTGCTTAAAGTCAACTCTGTTTTGCAGTTCCATTTTGTATTTCCTTATATCTTTGTAATGGTTAAAGTTAACTCTTGCTTAAAGTCAACACGTTTTTTTGGTCTCAAGGTGTTGACTTTATGAGGATTCCACTGTACATCTTTAATTTGTTGATTACAAAATCGTTATTGCTCATCTTTATAAACTACACAAACAAAGAAGAAACTCAAACAAGGATTTGTTTCTATCAAAACTGCATTTATAATTGATTTTGCATTCCATTAATGTCATAATACATAATATCAGAAGAAAAAAATAGATGCGACTGTGAGCCAGTTAGTTCCATTATCTTACACTGACTGTACGACACATTCCAATGCCTAGTTCTCATAAAAAAGTCTTTCCAGTTCTCTATATAAACTAGTTCCATTGATAGTTATAAACCAAATTATTTTACAGATTACATGTATTTGGATAATACAAGAACAGTCAAGACAAAAAGAATAAACATGCCATAATTTCATGCGTAAGATTGAAGAAACACACATTGTTGCTGATGATGACAAAGAAAAATTGTCTCCCACCAAGGGTGCATGAGTCGGATGTTGCAATTTTCACCTTTTAAGGCAATTCTGTTTTGAACTAGACATTTTTCTAAGCTTCCAAATGTTAAAAATTCATAAAATTATCAACATTTTGTGAAAAGATATTAAAATATTTACTGATCTAATGTATAGAGAAAAAGAAGAATTTAGGGGACTTTGAATGGCGTTTTTTTTTTTTTAAGTACTTTCTGACTTCCAACTCATTTCACCTGGACGTAAGACAATGTGTCTATCATCATAAATACATTGAAGTCCGTGTGCGTTCTTTTTCTGACATCTTACAACAAAATTTTATTTTTTTCCTGTGGGAATTTTATAACATAAAACATTCTTTGTTCAAGAACTCAGAACACAAACAATCAGAAAAATATTTTCTTAAAATTTGAATTTAAATCAACAAAAATTATACGTATCTTTCAACAAAACCGTTTCAAGAATTTTTTTTTATGTTTGGATGCTAAGAACAATGTCTTACTCAAAACAGCAACACCTCTGAAGTTAAATTTTGTGCTATCCGATTAATTCGCCCTGGACCTGTGACAAATGCTCAAATACTTCATCCCAGCCTTATTCTCTGACACTCTTCTTCTTCTCTCTCAACCACATTTTTTATTCATAATTAATGCATAGGTTATAGACCTGTAGTCCAGATATTTCATACTAATGCATAGGCTATAAGGCTTACAGTCCAGATATTTCCAACCCATGCATAGGCTAAAGGCCTAGAGTCCAGATATTTCCAACCCATGCATAGACTATAAGGCCTACAGTCCAGATATTTCCAACCCATGCAGAGGCTATAAGGCTTAAAGTCCATCCCAGCTATTTCAGTCCCCACAGCAACAAAATTTAACTGCAAATTATCAGATGCATTACAAAAGAAGTTGATAATCTTGACACAATTCAACTGATCCAGGTTAGAACTATTTTGACTCGACTGTATATATCCTACACATCCTAATTATTATGAAGATTTTGTCTGATACTTTCTGTTTCTCAATATGAGAAACTAGCTCACAATACAGCCTAACCTCACACTGGATTGAGTACATGTATTAAGATAAACTGTTTATGAGTATCAAATTCATCACTCTTGATTCATGAAGTAGACCCATACTGGTAGATTCCCAGACATACAGAATACTTCAGCACAGTTCACCAATTGCTACACAAGTCCAAAAATTTTCCATGGAACTTGAAATGTGCTGCAAGGTACCCAACCAACTTGGCTCAAGTTGATCCCCAGGAGACATAAAGAAAACTGAAAGATATTGAACTGATGAATACATTTTTCTTATTAACTCTCTTTCTTCCTCTTCTCAATGACATTATCAATGAATAAAGTAACTATTTGTCATTGAATGAAAGCAAAACTTCTTTCCTATGAATAATAGAAGCTAAGTATACATTCAGAAATCAACAGAAATTTTGATTTATTTTCATTTTTTTTGTATTCAGTTATTAGACCCAGAAATGCTGTTTCCGCATTACCAGCCTGTTGTCATCTTGTATGTAGTTATAATGGTAAAAATTCACTGATGTCCATCTTACAAAAATGGCTGAAAATAAACAACAAGATTATTCAAAGTCTAAAAAGTTGATTTGGACCAAATGGAATTTATTTTTTGCATTATCAGATTTTATTGTGGGAGAATTGTACTGTTACGTAAGAAACAAAAGTAATTCAAACTATGTAATGTATAAAAGACATTTCACATCAAAGCCCATAACAGTTGCACTTTTTAAAAGCTGCAGTACAAAAAGTAGAGTGTCAGATTCATATTAAACTCCTAAAACACTAGGAAAGGAAGAATTTATTCAATATGGTAAACTTTTTAAGTTTTTAACTGATTTCAGCAAATCTACAGAAAATGGACATCAACTATTATAGGTTATTTGCTTGCGTTCTCTAAATTCCTAATATATAAATCTTCCTTGAAGAGGTATGCCCTGCTGGTTAGCAGCCTCTCAGTCATATGCAGTCTTATAACTGATTATTTTTCTTGAACCACTTTAATGTCTCCTTGATTTTTTTTTTTTAATTTTCAAATGCACCAACATTCAAAGAATAGCTTGTCTATAATTAGAAGACTTTAAACCACTACACAACTCATAGCTATTATTTTGTGTTCTACATAGTAACATTCTACACAGCCATGGAAAAGATGTCACATTTTTCAAACATTGACAAGTTAGTTCACAACCTGTAATTGAATATTCATCAAGAGCACAAACAGACATATCAGCCATGCCTTTGCTGGTATGGAACAGTTGTATAGGGACATAACTTGGTGCACCTATGATAAAGCAGTTTTTCCTAAATATACAAAGGCATGCAAACCATTTTCTAATGACACAATTAGGAAGGGTGACATATCATAAGTATTATATTTAAGAGCAAGAACTCTTTAAGCCCGAGCGGTTGCACACATTGCGGCCAGCAGATAACTGTTACAATATCCAATACCAACAAGAATGAAACGTCAAGCTTATTTCCTTATGTTTTGACACCCAGGAATGAGAAAAAAATTTCTTTTATCTTAATTACATCATTCCAGTTCCAAAGGCCTTTGGGTTTAAAGAGCTCAACTCTTCAAGTTTCCATTTTAGTTTACTCCACATTGAGAATTGCAGGAAACTTTCTCGATTCCCTGCAAATATATACTAAAATTTTTCACTTATAGAAATACTAAGAGGTATATAGTTCATCCACTTTATAATTAGTTTTTGAATTTACAACTCTCATATTCAAACCATTAAGGCTGCTTAGAGAGAGAGCGGCATAAAGCTATCAGTTTAAGTGGAGAAATTAGTTGAAAAAAAAGAAAGCTGACATGTCTCAAGCACAGGGGTAACATTTTAGCTGCCTTTGGGATGAGCATCTTTTCAAACTTCTGAGAACTTGTCAGTGGTGTGAGGGAGGCCTCGTTTAGTAGAGTTCTCAATCCTCGGGAAGTCGAGCTGCTCACTGGACTATGGAGGGGACAAAGGGTTGACAGTGAGGCCTGGAGAGTTTGGTGAAAATTTTGAGTCTCTCAATAGAGCACTGTAGCTTGTCAGATAATATCTGCTGAGAAGAAAAAAAATTTCAATTAACAAATTATACACAATTTTTTTTTTAAAAAGCAACCAAAAATAACATATAAATGTGAAAAAAAAGAGAGAAAACTGCAGAAACCTGAATCACAGTTGGAACGAAAGCACATCACTTAGCATCATTTAAAACATAAGTCTTGGACACTTAAACACAACTGAATAATTTCTCTGTCAAGCAAAAGCAAATACTTATTTCAGTTTTATAGTGTTCTCGTGGGCGCTAGTAAGCAGTCAGTCTACAGACAATGGAATGCACTCACTGAATTAGATCATACCTGGAGAGCACAGAAAACTTCAATACAGTAGTGCTCAACTTAAGCGGGACTTTCGGAGGAATTTTCTTTATATTTCTTTATATAAAGTGTAAAGCCCGTACACATATTTAATGGGATAGGGACAAGCCTAAGTAAACATGATACAGCAAGAAAAATTATAGTTAGATATAAACCAAGGAACCTAAGCATAGCCGTCAAAGCCTACATGTCTTTATAAGACCAGAGTAGGCCTATTTTAGGCTTGTCTCAAACTCATGCCTTTGCTTGTCTAGTTCACCAATAAGTGTGCCTTTTAGGTGTGCGGTGTTGTCATTGGTCTGTCCAGTGATGAGTGAGAGGCACTGTGAGCCTTGATCAAGTTAATACATGTAGATCTAAGCTTATCCTTGATACATATATATACAAAGTGTTGGTTTTTTTTTCACTTATTCTCCTTTGCATTCCTGTTGAGGGTACATGCCTAAACCGGGATTTTCCTCTGGAACAAATACACTCACTGTAGACATGTTCTACTCAACCTGTTTGAAGAAGCCAAGTTGCGCAAGTATTTATTGAAACATTACCAATATTATCTACAGACTGATTGATCTCATTGACACACAACAAGTAGTCTCCTTCTGAGTAATAGTAGAAGTAGAACAAAAATCATAGTATTATAGTACATAATTGTTAGAGTTGGTAAGATAAGGGGTAGTGGTGGTATACGATTGTCAACAAGTACCGACAAGGCAGAAAGTGGGTGCGAGGAAGCCTAGGCTAGACAGGCATGCATCCAGTCATTAATTGGGCCAACCTTGATACAGGTTAACATGGCCTCAATTCCGCCTGGGTCTTTGCAGTCCAGCCATTTACAGGTAGATGTTTGTGTGGCCTATAATGAATAAATACGAAGCAAATCCGCGTTCATGCACACTAAATAAAACAAACCTTGACAAATGTGGGCTGCTTCTCCTACTGGCTACTGAGACTTCCAGAATTACCTGCAATATAAAAAAGAACAACAAATAAAACTTTCATACTTGTGAATTGTACTTACAGTTAAATCTAGATAACTAAAACCAGAATAATTTTAATATTTGTTTATTTTGAACTAAAATCAGATAACCAATTTTACCCCTACTGTGTAATCTTATGTATAATGTTAAGTAAAATTTCCAATGATTCTAAGTTAAACCTCCTTCCCAAGGGGTTTGAAATATGCGGGCTGAACTTTGGGTTATGCAAAAACTTGTTCTAATCATTACTGTTGGCTATATACATGTATGTTTTGTAAAAGTTTTTGAAACGCTATTTTCAATGCTATTTTTTAATTTACTATCAGTATTGAAGAAAAAAGAGATCAAAGTTCCTAAAAGAATTTTTAAAGATATGTTTAGTGGAAGTTTTTGAGACGGCCGTTTTAAGTTTCCAATCAGTTTTTTAAAAAAAGCAGAAAAAAATTCAGGAATACTAAGAAGTTGGCTTCCAAAATGCAACTATTTAAAACTGACTAAATCAATTGGATAGACTATGAAGATTTTAATCATAAAGTAAAGTGTTCAATGAGAGAAAAATTTATGAGCAGAACCAACAAGAAAACCTTGAAGTGCACCATTTATATAAACCAAAGCCAGAAAGATTAAAACAAGAAATATAAATGTAAATCTGAACATCAAGTAATAATGTAATTTAAGAAAAATGTAGTATTTATACAAACTATAAATCTAATCGAATATCATTTAAAACTGCAATCTATGTACAAATAAAGTTATCTTAAATAAGTTAATAAAAAAAGCTAAAAGGTGAACCATGAAAAGCAGTAAGACTAAAAGAAAATGGGTTTTCAAGAATTCAGGTCATTTCAAGCAGCACATTATTCATTTATCACAAAAACCTTAGATCCAAGCTGACCTTATAGCTCAATGGGAAAGCAACTGAAGTTCTTTAGCAAACAATATAATCTCGTACAATATCTGACAATCACACACAAACACACCGCTTTCAGTTGTACAACTCTAACAATTTTTATTCTATAAAAGGCATCATCATAGCCATTGCTTTATAACATACTACCCTGTGTATGCTCAGGAAAGGGGGGGGGGTTTCCAGTATTACCCACAATGAGATTTTTGGAGTTTGAAAGTTACAAACCACAGGTTGCCTTGCTACATTTTTAAAGGTGTGAATTGCTTTAGAGTTTATTGTATCAGTTAAAGTCAAGAGAAATTAAAGAAAGAAAACAATATTGTCCCCAACCCAATCTTAAAGTGAGGCATAAAAGTAGGCCACTCAGTAGGCATAACTACTAGTTCTACAGAAATAAAATGTGTAATAAAGTTTTTGGTGAGTATAAATTGGAATACCACTTGTCTGTTCCTGTTGCATTCTAAGTCAAACCCACTCCTTTTTCTCCCATTAATTTCATAATATAGCTTTTCTAAAGAATATCAAATGTTGTCCAAAATTATCCTTTAATGGTGAAAAAATCATGGCTTCCGTTGTATGCTAAATTCTAAAAATACATTAAGGCTTTGAGGTGTAATTGTTTTGAACTTGCTTTCTAGATACATTCAATCACAATAAAGTTACATACAACAGATGCTTTAACACATTTTCAGATATACAAAAAATGCTTTAAATGTTCTGAAGATTTAAGAAAGATAAAACATATAGATGTTGAACTTCAATGTTTATCAGATAAAGTAAGCCCTAGATGGAGCACTCATGGCATAGTCATGAATATCCAATGCAAAACATATGAGGCATTTAGAGGTAGGAGTTGGCTTTGGGAATTGGGGGTCTGAGCCGTACAACCTGCTATTGTATTAATGTAGGTCAACGGGTGAAATCAGCAGTTACCCGTGCCGATCAGTGGTATAGAGAGGATTCCCCTGCCTATCCTTGTCAAGCTTTGAACTTGCCACAGGTAGAAAATAAAACTTCAACCACCAAAAAAAAAAAAAAAAGCTTTATGTCAAATTAAAGTACCAAAATTATATACATGATCAATGTGAGGAAAGCAGTGATGTCCAAGCATAGCCATGACTTTTGAAAAAGTTTGTTCAAAAGATAGAGTATTGGTGCCAAAAATAAAACCACATGCTTGGCCCAGGTTTAGAATTACTAAAACACAAATGCAAGCAAGTCAGAGGACTGGACAAAATTCTAGTTGCATAATCGGTCTTTCCGTGGCAGGAATGATTGAACTTGTAGCAACGTTTTTAAATGCTGAGCTTTCTAGTCATATAGCAACTCTTCACACAGCAGTAGCAGTGTTAGAACAGAAGGGATTAAACTAATTTCGTGACCGTTTTTTTCATAAAATTGTGGAAGGTTCTAGAAAGATGACTATGCAGTAATGAGTACCATAGCAAAATCAGCTGACAACCCTGGAAGGTTCAAAACACCTGACCACACCTAGTCATCTCAGTGGAAAATCTTGCTTTTAGCTGGGTGCTCACAACTTACATAAAACTCACAATACAATGTGCCTGCTGACAATAGTAATTACAGTGCAACCTATCTCACAAGGTATAAGTAACTACAACATTCATGTCTATTTCCAAATAAAAGCAAAGTAAATGATTATGTTCAAGTAAATAATTAACTTTACATTATGCACCTGGTCAAAATAATACAATGCACCACACTGGCTAGGCTATAGATTAGTCAGCAACAATACACCACGCTGGCTAGGCTATACATTAGTCAGCAACAATACACCACGCTGGCTAGGCTACACGCTAGTCAGCAACAATACACCACGCTGGCTAGGCTATACGCAAGTCCGCAACAATGCATCCAGCTGGCTAAACTATACGCTAGTCTGCAACAATGCATCCAGCTGGCTAGACTATACGCTAGTCCACAACAATGCATCCAGCTGGCTAGACTATACGCTAGTCCGCAACAATGCATCCAGCTGGGTTTGTAACACTGCAGACTCTTGTTGAAAGTTAAAAGAAGCTTTAACAGCATGCATTGTAAAAAGATAGGCAACAACTAATTTCTTCGTTTTCTTCGGTGACATCACATAGAGACATTTAAATCCATTTGCCTTAATTATTAAGTCCAAAGGAACATCCTGCAAGTGAATGAATATCTCTAGTGATAAAGGAATGTTGCACCTTTCTTGTTTTTTGTTGCTTTGTTGTTCTTCATCCTTCTTTCTTCTTTTTTCTTCCTCTTTCACCCTCCAGTTCTTAGTGCTTTTTTCTTCTAACTATCCGCCTCTTCATCCTTTTCTCTTTCTCCTGATCTTCATTTCTCCACTACCTAATCAAATCATTTTTTGGCTTCATCATCATCACATTCTCCTTCTTCTCCTTATTTTTTCACTCTCCTTTTCCCTATTTTCTTCTCTTCCACTTCTTCATGTCATCTTCGTTCTGTTGTTTCTCCTCTTTATCCTTTTTTCTTACTGCTTCTGCTTTTTCTATTCTAATGATGTCCTTCCCCTCCTTTTTATAGTGTTCTGAAAAGTCATGTCCCTCTTGAAAAAAGAATGAAGACAGTATGCCTAGCCTTAACATCAACTGTACATCAGTTGCCAGCTTGTGAGTCAAAAGAGTATGCCTAACCTTAACATTAACTCTGTACATCAGTTGCCAGCTTGTGAGTCAAAAGAGTATGCCTAACCTTAACATTAACTCAGTACATCAGTTGCCAGCTTGAGAGTCAAAAGAGTATGCCTAGCCTTAACATTAACTCTGTACATGTCAGTTCCCAGCTTGTGAGTCAACTGACAGAAACTATGGCAGAGATATGAAACAAACCCTGGCCTGATGATGTTTTACTGGAACATTCTTTCAAGATATATATATATAATATATAAAAAACGATGGGTTTTCTCCGTAACAAAAAGGTGGATATCCCCTACGTATAAATCATAAATGTTGCATTTATAAGCCATAAAGTGCACACCCACCAGTAACAAAATGAAAGAGCTAATAACACAGCCACCATGGAGGGGGAAAAATACGCCAAAACAAGTCACAGGAATGAAAAAAAAAAAAAAATGAATAAATGGTGTGCAAAAAGACCAAGCAGAAGAGAAAATAAAATGAGAATGCCTGCACCTGAGGTAAATCTAGAGTTACTTGCCTTGGCCTTTTGTCTGATGCAACTGAGGCAGCTGGCTAGGTTTCTCAGGCCAAGCAGTAGGTTTATGGTCTACCTGGTGTGCAGCACCGCCACCGTTTTTAGAGGCTACTATATTCCTCGCTTCCAGGTATGCTTTTGCAAGTTGGTTTTCCTCTCTGTATGAAGAAGTAATATTGCCAATGTTACTACTGTTTGAGTTAGGTCCCTTGACTGCAGGAAATTCTCTCCTGAGGGCAGGGTTCTTAAGCGCAACAGTGTTCAAATGATGGCTGTCTTTGGTGACTGTTGCCATTTGAACTGGTTTATGCAGGCTACTCTTTCTTGCCTGCATCAAGCTTTCTACATCATATACTGACTTCTGCATCTCAGCAAAGATATTCTTTTCACTTTTCAAGGGTGAAGGGTGTTGAGGTTCAGCCCTCAGGGAAGAGAGATTATTGCTGGGGCTAGGAACAGTTGATCCAGTTTTTAGACCCCTTTGGGGCTGCAGAAACTGTCGGGCAACTTCCTGAGGTAAGCCAATCCCTGCTTTAGTCATTGTTGAGGGTTGTTTTTGTAAAGCCCCTCTTCCAGGTGTTACCCCGCCCATACTATCCCTCAATTTTAGCAGGTTCTCATGCAATTTGCTTGGACTTATGTTAGCTGAGACAGAATGGGGATGTGGCAGCCCTTTGTTGTCACCAGCAGAAACTACAGAAGATCTTGGACTATCAATGCCTTCTTTGCTCTTATAAGAAGAAGAGATGGGGACAGCCGATGGCACATCTGGCCGCACACTTTTCTTTGATCCTGGAAGCAAAGATTGGTCACACAAGTCATCATACTGAGACCCACATCATTTCAACCCACAGATCCCATACAATTACATGTACAAACTCAGGCTGACAGAAGCTGATGACATGGTGTATATGAATGATTGGTTCTGATGAGAATGACAATATGGGCTGACATGTCAGAAAATTTCAACCCTAGAAATATTATTACGAATAAGATATGAAGGCCATACAAAGCCTTTTTTTGCATACATACTCTTAGGGAAATTATGACACAAAAAAAATTAACATTGTAGGTTACAAGTAACGAAAATTGGAAGAAGGATAAATGCTCTTGCTAATGGAATGACTTGCGGTGGATGTTGATGTTGTCATGGGGACAAATGCAAATGTATATCTTGTAGAAACATTTTTAGATTTAGAGATTTCAGAATCTAATCTGATTTCTTCATTCTTATTCTTCTTTAAGCTTTCTGTACTTTTCACAGAATTGCACAGTAACCTGATTGAGTTGTTCCTGCATGTATATGACAATCAGACTTTGTATGTTGTTTGGCACGCAACCACATAAAATGCTTGGTTATGCAAGTAACAAAATAACAGACAGAAACAAAAACAAAGATGGAAAAAAGGTTTACTAAATTAAGCCATGGCACCGTTCAGCAAGAGCCACTAAGATAAATAGTATCCTTCACAAGACAAAAAATAAATAATATATATATATATAAAAAATTATTTATCAGATTCCTTCAAACTCACATCTCAAGGTTCTAAAATTAAAAATGAAGTGGTTGGATCATTACAACACAATTACTTTGCAGTTTGAGCTATGAGCTAAACTTTGCCAGCTGGTTAATAATAATCAGTTGCAGTTTTATGCTAATCTAAAAACCATGCTATTGATAACTTCACTTCATAGGCCTAGGTTTCTCTACTACTGGGGTGTATTTTATGACTAGTTTTCCTGGAGCACAGCATGTATGAAATCAAACCTAACAAAGTCCAAAAAAAAAAAAAGATAAAATAAACCTCCTACCTTGAGCATTTTGAATTTATTCGAATAAAGTTATTAAGTTTTCTATTTACCAAGCCTAACTATTGCAACTAGACAGTATCAAATTGATGTCTAACAGTTCACCCCAGGATGTGCCGAGACAACAGCAGTTTGCAATACAGGTCTTATTGGCGAGTTGGAGAATATAATTGTCAGTCTGCATCCTTCTTATAAATGAGCAACTTTTGACAACAAATCTTGCAGCTTTCTATGTGTCTACATTTATGTTAACACTCAAAGACAATCACATAGTCATGTCACTCCCTCCTTTTACCCACACCCACTGACATTTCTGCAAACAAAACCATCTGGTGGCAGAATTAAAGAGTTTTGAAACAGCAGAGCAAAACCTCAATTCTCAAAGAAAAAGCATTGAGAACCCTATCTTAAATTCAGTCAGGCTTGTTTCAACATAAAAAATTAAGGTATTAGTCATTGAATTAAAAGATAAGTAAACAAAAAAAAAAGAGGTGCCGTATATGCAAATGGACATACCTGAAAAGCCCATCAAATTACGAGCCAAGGCAAGATTCTTGAGGGCCTGGCCTTCCATAGCTTCCTGAGACCGAATCTGGGACTGAATCTGCTCATACAGAGTCAGTTTTGCACTTGCCTCCCCTGGCGAGAGTTCCTGAGGGGAGCGGGAGTTACTACCCCTAGAAGGGGGTGAGAGCTGCTCCGGCTGGTAATGTCTCTTAGGTGGACTGGGTGAGGTAGCTGAGATGCCGAGGTGAGTGGCTGGTCTGCTGCTGCTATGTTGCTGCTGCAGAGTTCTCACTGTTGCCGCCTGTCTTGCTGCCTGGTCAAGGGGCAGCTTTGAAGATCCAGGGCTGCCTCCCATATTCTGCATAGGTCTGTTTGACCCTGGACTACCCATCACTACCTGGTCAGGTCTTGTTTGCTGCCCCACGGTGACACCGACGGGCGTTTGCTGAGGTCTGTACGATAGGAGGTTACTAGTTTTAGAGCCACCTGCCTGAGCCTGTGGGAAGCGAACATTAGCGTGTGAATTAGACGTGCCCAGGACAATACCGGAGCGAACTTGATGGGTGTTGCTCCTGGACATGGTTCCTGCCTGGGGTGACAGAGTATTGATGCTGCTACTACTGGCTGCTGCCTGGGATTTTTTCTGCTGGGGTAGCTGTGAGTACAGCTTGGTGCTGCTGAGGCTGCCACTGTTGCTGTCCAAACCCCTCTGCCCTGAGCTCGGAGATAAAAGAGAGGATGGACTGAAAGACATTGGTGGTTTTGAGGGCTGAAGTTGAGGTGACAAGTGGGTTAATGGTGTTGATTTAGACAGTCCTTGCTGCTGAAAGTTCCCCGACTTAGATGAGGTGGTACTTTCTGTACTAAGTACATTACCAGTGATGGTTTGGTTCATCATCTTAGCTGGTCCTCCTGCCTTCAGCTGTTGCCCTTGGCTTAGAGAAACGGGCTTCAGAATGACCTTTGCCTGATATATAGAGTCTAATTTACTGCCCCTGTAAGCAGACAGTGTATCTACAGTCTTGGCCTGTGAACTAGAGGGCTGTGAGAGAGATGGTGCTGCTAGAGTGGAAACATTCCGAGCAGGTGTCGTCTGGGGTAACTGGGGTTGACGAGCCCACTGTTGTGATGGATGAAGTTGGACTTTGGACACAGGTTTGGGTGGCAGCGAATGTTGGCTTTGTTTTTGCTGATGATTAAAGGTAGAATAGATATAATTATATAACTCATAACTTGCTAGAGAGAGGATAAATGGCTATCGTATGTAAGGCAGCTGAGATAAAGCAGACACAGGTCATAGCTTTGATATAATGAGTTTTCAAAAAAGTACAAAGATGTACTTAATGCCCTTTAGAAGAAAAAAAAATGTTTGTAAGTAAAGCTTTTCTATTCCCTGCCTTTAATGTTCAAGCATGGCAAACAGTTTATTTTGCATCACATTACTATTTTTAGAGGGCTCAAACACAAAATTATGTCATTAGTCTCAGTGATTTTTACTCTGCTTATCCAGATTGACTCACATTAGTAAAACAATATACACTAGGGAGCATTAAAACTGCACCACTTAATATTGACCATAAAAAAACACAGGTGTCAAAAATACTAATGACAAAACTTGTTTTTCTTGATTTCTTATCAACTTACTGAAGAGATTTTAACAACTTTAGTAAAATAAAAAGCAAAACAAAAAGACATGTATGTTTTTCACCCATAGGTTGTCCAAGAAAAAGTTGTACTTTTAAGGTTAAAAAATTGTCTCAATTCAGTAGCATGTGTGCTCTCATCTTGCAGCAACGCATGCTTGGCATCGACTTCTCATACAGTTGCACAGTCTTTTGAAAAAGTGCTGAGGGGCTGCCTTCCATTCATTAACTAGAGCATGCTCCAACCGATTTAATCCTATACAATAGAGAAATGGCTGCAATTGTATTGTGCTGTGATGTTTTTGGTGGATAAACTAGCCCTTAACATGTCAGAGGCTTCCCACCGCTCTTGTCTTGACAGTCTAAGCATGGCGGGTTTGGGCTTTCTTTCTTTTCTAAGTAAATTTTCAAGCAAATTTTTGGTGGCATTTTGTTCAGCACAAAATTCTGAACTAGTGTGTTGAATTTAATCTTGACTGCTCTTTTTATTGTATGTAGACATAAAAAAACTAGTTTCAACAAATGGTGTGTAGATCTCAATGATTGAAAAATCTAAAAAGCAGATGTTGGCGATAGAAACTGAACAAGTAAGCAAACACTGTGAGCAATTTTTTTATAAAAACCAAAAAAGTAAACATACACTGTGAGCAATTTTTTATAGCAAACAAAAAAGTAAACAAACACTGTCATGAATTTTTGATAGAAACCAAATAAGTAAACAAACACTGTCATCAATTTTTGATAGAAACCAAAAAACAAGTAAAATTACACTGTGAGCAATTTTTTATAGAAACCAAACTAGTAAACTGACACTCTGAGCATTTTTCGATAGAGAACAAACTAGTAAACTCACACTGTGAGCGATTTTTGATAGAAACCGAACAAGTAAACAAACCCTGTCATCAATTTTGCTCAGATGTGTAAAAATTTACTAATAATTAAAGTAGGATGAAAAAAGGTGCGTTTTCAATTCTCCCTAGTGTAATGCTTCTGCCACTAAAAACTTAATAGCTAAAATTATGAAGCAAAATGAGTTTTGGACAGATGTGCAAAATATCATCATGGTTTTATTCCACAATATCTTGAAATTATCATCGTAGAAAAACATTATACCATATGATAAGATTAATGCCTTATCTTTTTACTTCCTGAATTTTATATTACAATGGGCATCACCTAAATGGCTAAATGAGTTTTGTTTAGGGTTTCATATTGGGGTCAACAAGTACAGTTCAGCTTTAGTTTTGTTTTTTTTTTTGGTTTTTTTGTATGTGTTGCTTTTGGCCTTATTTCTTAATAAACTTCATAAATATTCAAACTCAAGAGATCAGTGTTAAAATTAATGTCCAGCTTTTTGCTTAACAAAGGACTGAAAACCAACTTAGGCATTTGTGGAATTACCCTCAAGAGTTATTACCAAAGACTGCTCTTCCTCTCTCTCTCCATATATATAACTATGCCTAGTGATTATGAGACCCAAGTGTTCTGGCAGTCAGACTATACCTAGTTAATTCATTCTATTGGGAATGAGAATAGAGGGAAAAATTTTCGTTCTTGCCTGCACTTAAGTGGCTTCAAAGGGGGATATTTCCACAAGAAGAAAATTTCTGCTCTAATTTCATTCCCAAAAATTGTGACGAACTGTAGAACAAAAAAAGCATGGCAAAGTTCAGTACTATACCCACTCACTGTGGCAGGAATTTTGTCCCCAGCTATTAGAGACTGGGAAATGGTTGAGTGTGTTGGGGAAGATTTCACTGGTGAGTCAGTGATATCTATGACCTCCACAGGAGGGAGTGACAACTTGGGTGAGGAAGACGAGGGCCCCAATGGCCTGGTACTGGGCACAACGCTGGGAGAGGAACCAGGCAAATCAACCACTATTGTGTCCCCTCCTGTCCTGACAACATCTCTTGATCCTAGGTCTTTGCTCTGGGGGACTACCCGCTCTGTTTCCTGTTCACTCTGACTTGAAATCTCCACCATATCTTCGGTTTTGGATACGTGAGGCTGGGCGGAGGGTCGAGAGGTAGCGGCCGCGACAACCCCAGTGGTTGTGTTGGACTCTGAGCTGACTGAGGGCCAAGGTTTTCCACTGGGCGGAACAGCCTTCTCTTTATTCCTAAAATGTGTAAAAATAGATCTTGAAATTTTTGTAACCCTTCTCTTTATTCCTAAAGATAATGGTAGTAGTGAAAATAGATCTTGAAATTTTTGTCTCTGTATAATTGGTAAAGATTGTACTCTAAGAATTAAAAATGACAAGAAAATGAAAAACACTCTCAAAAACAACCTTTCACATTTAACTACATGGATAATTTTTTTCATTAATATTGATAAATTGTCACTCCACCCTCTTTAGACAACAAAACTCTTTTACCAAAAACTCAATTCATTTTCCATATTTACTATAAATAATGAATACAAATGAAGAAGAGACCTCTTTAGTAAGGATATTCAAAGAAACAAAAAAAAATAAACCCAAACAAATGCATATCAAATAACAATGACATATGCTAAAGCTTTCTAAGTAGCTGGAGCCCAGCGATCACTTACTGTGGTGTGGATATCGTTTTGGCCAGTTCTTCATGACACATTCTGCTCTCTTTCAACAGGGTCCTGAAACAAATATGACATCAATTTTGGTTGGCATAAAAATATAGTAAACTAGGTCTACCTCCAATTCCTTAGGAGACTGAGGATTAATTTCCACCCATTGTATTCAACTTTGATGATCTTAATTATCTTTGAGATATACATACTGTGGTGCGAATAAATACTCAATTTGAACATCCCAAATAGAATTGAAGAGTGGTTTTCCAAAACTTTGTGTTTGCATTTTCCAAGTTTTAGAGAAAATCAAGAAAAATTTTGCATTTCTTTTTTTTTTTGGTCTTTGTAAAAATATACCAGGTATATAATATTCACGTCATGTAGACAAGTTTTAGCGACTTTTAGTTGAATAGGCAGTAGCCTGTATTTGTATTTACCTTGCTTTCAAGAATCAGGTAAGAGGAGTAACTCTGATTTTTTTAAAAAGAGAATAATGGAGTTTTGGAAAACCGCTGTTCAATTCCTTCTGGTAATTTAGTGATTAAAGATTGTAACTGTCCTAAACCATTCAGGTTATATCCATGCAGTTTTGCTCACTGTCAATCTTGAAAAATGAAAAATCATGGTTTGTTTTACATTTTTCAATTACCTTTTTACGACATTATAGTCATCATTAAAAAACAATGACATCAGTTGATGAACACAAACAAAATAATAAATTTGCACCATGACTGTAGCTCTTGGCTAAAGGGGTAAAGTCAGGCAAAAGGCAGAAATTTGAATTAGAAACCAAAAGCATAATGGACACAAAAAAAAAAAACCCAACTTTTGTAAAAAAAAGTTCATGTCGAGTTGAGGCAAAGGTTTTTTAACAGTTATTTATTGCCATTAAAGGGCTCTTACTCCAAAAGAAGTTTTCAGGAGTAAACTATGCTTGATTTATATATACGAGAATCATGAACAGTTGGCTACTTGTGATAGATGAAAGTAACATTGAGAATCACAGGAATAGTGAGTGCAAAAGCAAATCACAAGCCATTATGCCAAATGTTCTGTAAACCTCACTTGGCTTGTCATTTATAAAGTTTAAGAGCACAACTATAACCATAATGAACACCAGGACCTATTCTGTTTCTTTGGGCTGCAGGGAACCACTAGATTATCCATCCTTCTTGTCTCTAGTAATCACAGTAATTTATGTGTATCTTTGGGCTGCAGTGAACCACTCTATTAGACGTCTTTCTTGCCTCTAGTAACAATAGAAGTTTGTACCTATTGTGTATCTTTGGGCTGAGGTGAACAATATCCTCTTCAACCCAATAAAAATAGGCCTAGATTTAGTACTTTTCCAGGGTTAATGCTTGTTTCATGTTGAAAAATGATTGAAGAGATAATATATATAAACTGAGCTGTGTCAAGTCAAACGCTTGTGTGTAGTTTTTGGTTTTGTTTTCTAGGCCTAAAAAAGTGCCCTACTTTACCTTTAAAATGACTACTGTGCAGTTTTTAGCAAAATTCTTTATCTATCAGGTTGTCTGATAGATCTATACTAAAAAATGTAGACCTGTCTATTTGTTAATTCATAGAAGTTCACCGTCTAGATTTGCTTAGGCCTAGCGGGCCTAACGCTTGCAGTGAAAATGCCAGATCTACAAACATGAACGAAAATGTTAGTTTTTATTGTTAATTTAAATATTGAAGGCAATTTTTTTTTTGTAAAAGCAACTTTTTGGATAGAAACAGGACACTCATCAGTTTGAGAAGAGTAACTCTCATAAAGAAAATCGGTGACTTCTGATTCAAGCATCGATTGTAGTGAAGTATTATGTCCTCAAAATTTAGAAATATTTAATCTCTTTACAGCTTGATTCAGTACACATTTTGGTTTCACATCTAAAAATATTGACCCCAAAAGGCTTATCACAGCGAGTTTTCAGAGCAAGCAATTAGATCTATCAGAATAAATGTTTGGAGTGTCGTTATGTGTTATGTCTTAGCACTGCTGAAGCCATGCAGCATGTAATTTTTTTTATATAGAAACTTTGAGTTTGTCCTTGAGATTCTTAAACTAGATCAATCTTCAAGCTGAGTTTGCCTAAAATAACTGGAATGAGACAAAAGGAACCTCCCAACAATTTTTCTTTGTAATGAATGTAATGTCCCAAGTAAATAAGCAAATTTTATTTAATATATTAATATAAAATAAGTAAATTTATCATAAAAGCTAGGCTTTCAAAAATAAATCTACAGAGAACTTAACGGAGTGAGTGTTATATACAAATAAATAATCTGACATTTCAAATAAAGTTGGATGTAAAATTGTATCAAAAATGTTTATATGAGAGAAGGACCAAGCCTTATGCTGTGCAAGATACAACTAGAAATCTAAATCTAGATCTTTTTACTCTTTTTGGTCCGAATTTTTCTAGCATCATGCTAGAATAATTTTTTTTTTTATGTGTTGCAACAAAATTGTCTAGATATATTTATCTAATTTTTTTTTGTTGTTGTCATAAGAACGCTCTCAGCATTGCCTATCTCCATCGTTTATCAAAGTTTGTACACTGTTTGCTTTGTCTTGGTTGAGGAGGAGATAAAAAATGTACCAACCTTTGGCAAACGCTGTGAGTGTCTTTATGGTGTAAACATAGAGAGTTAGTGAAGCTGGGAGTGTTCTTATGGTCAACAAGAGTTGAAGAAAACATGACATTCTTTTTGTATCTCAAAGAAGGTTTTTTCTTATATTATTATATATGATTTTTATTGTATAGACTAGACAGCACATTAATACTTTATTTGTTCCGAAGAGAAAACTGATGGCATAAAAGACAGAAGTAATGAAGCTTAATTTTTGTAGCAAACGTTTTGTCCTAAATATGATATGTTTTAGGTAAAGAAAAAAGAGAAAAAAATATACCGTGTTCCTTCAAAAGTATCTTTCTAAACCTTCTGAAACATTAAAACATCACAAAAAAAAATCTGTAAAAAGCTTGTATTGTTAATATAAAAAAATTATGTAATAATTACACTTTTGTAGTGAACAAAGAGTGACATATTGTTCCCATTGTTGAAAATAAAACTAATTGAAACTTTCATTCTTGCAAGGTTCTATTTCGAACTGTAGCTAAAATCACATTTATAAAAATTTTTAACTTTTCAGTAATAGGTTCCCACAGACATAACATGTCACGATTTTGCAACTACAACAAATAAACTAAGTACAGCTCATTCCAACTGTTCTAGTTTTTAAATAATGAGTTGCATAACACCTTCAACTAGAAATATCCTTTAAAGCATGCATGCTTTTAGAATTATGAACTTCTATTGAAGTAAATTGTTATGTCCTTGAAATACAGGGAGCTGTAACTATAGCGTTTTAACCTTTCCAAGGGTATATTTTATATCTTTTTTTCCTTCATATTAGTAAAAAAGGAGAATTTCTCTATACAATAGAAACAATTTGAAGTGCTTTGGGCAAGTTTAATTTTTTTTTCTCACCTCAAAGTCCATATTTCATGAACCAGCTTTTGGGAATGCCTTGAATATTTTATGTTTTACTTTCAAATGCGTTTTTCTCTTATTATACTTTTTTCTTACTAAAATCCCTACTCCTTTGAGGCTAATTGAATGGATGCTGAAGTTTTGTGTGATGATTGAGATTGGTGTGGGAAAAAACAAAGAGGGCAAATGTTTTTAGACGCTGGATAGTGAGTAAGTGAATAATTCAAAAGATAAAATTGAAAAACAGAAAAAAAATTCAGAAATACAAAAAGGGAAAAAAACAAATATATCATTTTCTTAAGAACAATATCAGAGATGCCACCTTGGCAAGACAAAATTGCCTGAAATTTTCTTTGGACCCTATCCATCGTTACACGCCTTTCCAACTTCAAGTTTTTCTATTGGTCGTTCTTTGCAT
>BMAT01001755.1:161829-172733 GCA_019649035.1 Elysia marginata | reverse complement strand
TGAATTTTTTAACAACTTTAAAATTTCATCTAAGGACACTAAATTAAAGGTTATCTCTGTGTACAGTCCTGTACACTTCTCCCTGCACACAGGGAATTTTTGTGTAAGTATGAGTGTTCCTCGTTCTTTTTTCCTGGTCTAATTCATGGACCTTGGTAAATGCCAATGCCCCCCCCACCCCCACACACACACACACACACTTTGTGAGTTCTATGGCAAACCTGAATTTTGGCGGAGTGGACCACTCAGATAAACTTACTTGGGGAGAAACGTGTAAAATAAACCAGAAGAGATCAAAGGGCAAGCTCAATGTTCAATTTAAGGAAATTTCTTAAATGGAAGGAACTTTTTTTTCAGTTTACCTTTTTCTTTTTCTTTCCAGTTGGTGCCTTGGCTGGGCTGGTAAATGCCTGGAATGAATCGTCCGACAACGACCTGAAATCAAGCTGACCCTGGTTGATGTAAAACCCTCCATGTTTTGTTGTCAAGGTGGATGGTACAACCTCGTCATACTGAGAAAAATGGAAAAGAGATACCAAAAAGTAGAAAAAAAAGGATAAATTAACTGGTTGATTCCATAAGCCACTAGCATTAGCTTCCTTTTTATAGTATCTAAATAATAGACTAGGCAAGGGAATTTCAGTTAAGTAGATAAATTATGTGCATGGTCAACCTAGAATAAAACATTGTTTTTTTCAGTTAACTACTGTTGTAAGTGGTAGCAATGTTTTCATCGTTTTTTTATCTTTACAAAGGTTCATTATTTATATCATTAAAGAGAAAGTGCTGACAGGGCTATCACAATCACATGCAGCGCACTAACAACAACAAAATCTCCCATAAAATAAATTAAACTCTTACCTGCAGTTTTCATTGCATTATTTTCCTTAGACTTGCCTGAAACTTTAGTTAAACTAGACTTTATATATCATAGTTAATTTCATATTGCTAATTTAATCGTAAGTAAATATATATCCTAAATGGTTCTCTTAATCTACTAAGAAGCACTAGAGTGTACCTTAAATTTTCTCCAAATTTGTCTGGAAATTTTTCAAAAATTATTTTAGCCAATGATTTTATGCATAACTAAATGTTTTGATTACAAAATCTAATACATCCTGCGCATAATTAAATGTGCAAAGAATTAGTGACAGCCATCTTAGCTTAAAAGATTCTTTACCATCACATTATTTAAACTTAGTTTAAGAGTTTTTGATTACTCATGTAGGTTTTCAAACAAAAAATTACGAAAAAAAATGCATTCAACTCGCTGCAACTAATTAAATATTGCTTATCATTACCAAATAGCATAATAATTCTTGTCTCAAAAAACATAAACGAGTCAAGTTTCAAGAAATTTTATGCTTCCTTATGAGAACTACAAGTAGATGAAAATGTCGTTAAAAAAAGATATTTTGGTGCCCCAAGCCCTTCTTTAAAACTAACACACAAGTATCACCAAAATATCTTCCATTCGCAGGCTAATATGTTTTTCCTCCAGCTTTCCATTACCATGCATATTTCATGCTGCTAATTTGAATTCTATTTGTAAAGCCCTTTAATTTGATATATGGTTTTGCATATCTGTCTTTAATACTTTCTGAAATATTTAGTAAAACCATAATGTTTCTGATTTTCCCACCTTTTTAAAGTGCAAAAATGATGGCAAATTCATGTTTGCCTCAACATTAAGTCCAAATTAGGCTGCCTATTTTCCAGATAAAAAATTGGACCTGTTCTGTGTGTTAAAGCTTAAACTGTAGGATTCTGGGAGTAATTTTTTGAACTAGTGGTATCCTAATATGGGTGTCCAGCTAATTTTTACCTTTTTCACATAGACGTAACTGCATTTTTTTTTAAACTTTGTAAAACCGTGTTCCTGCATTTTCAACCAACCAATGACAGTTCATTGTAAAGTTCACATGTTTTTCTTTTGATTGTTCAAGTAATATGAGTCTCAAGTAAACATTTGTAAACAAGTTTTTTGTTCTCAAAGTAGGAAATATAATAACCCTGCATTTTTTTCACAAAAATCACAGACTTTATAATGACCTAACTCAAAAAGTGTTTAACATGTTGACTTAAAATTTTGCATGTATCTTTCTTACGTGACCAGCATTCATTTTAAACAATTTTTACTGCTATATATCTAAATGTTGAAATTTTGAATGCCGGTACCTATCTAGACCGAGCCAGTGACAGTGGGTCTTCAGAGTGTCGTTGAGCCTCTGATGAGACTCAATCAGTTAACACTACATCACCACTGAGTAATTAAAGGAGCTACTGCATATTATGGGCATAGCGGAAGTAGTAAGGCACCAGAGGACTCAAACAAATAAGTTATGGTCATAAATGTGCAGACCAATAGTTTGTGATACCATGAGTACAATAAAGCTAAAACTTCTCAGAAACAAGTTTTAAAAAATCATGCATTATTACTATAATACTAATTTTAACAGCATTCTGTTGCTTTTTTTTTTGTTTTAGATCTATATTTCACAAAAAATATATATATTTTGTAGCATTGAATTTTTTGTCTTTCTGATAATGCACAAAAAATATAAAATATTAAAACTTTGTACTTAAGTTAAAATTTTTCATATGAGGCATATGTTTTCACAACAACATAATCATTATTGAGGTTCTGCCTTGTGACAAGGGTTGGGGGTCAAGGTTTGCCAACTTTGCCCATCTTTGCAACTTTTTTTTTTTTTAACTAAATTTTGCGCCTGGAATATTTCCTTGTCTTAAAATGCATGAAAAATATAAAATATGAAACTTTTTGCTTAAGCCAGAATTTTCCGGCATAAGTCAGGTTTTCACAACGTTATTATCCATATTATGTTTTAAATAAAGAGCATTTTTATTTAGCGCTTATCCACTAATGTGCTCTAAGCGCTTTACATGGATTCCCCGACAGGCCATTCCCAACCAAATTACCTTCTGAACTCACAGAGGAGCAGCAAGTTAAGCGCATCACTCTAGCATTCTGACAAGATCTTTCACTGCCTATAGTCGGGTACTCGTTTAACGCATGAGTGAGGCGAAGTAATGTGTGTAAATAGCCTTTCTCAAGGACTAAACGTCGACCTGCCGAAAGCAGGACTCGAACCCCGGACCTCTCGATCCGAAAGCCGAGCGTCTACCACTACACCACGACGCCACACAATGTTTTACAACACATAACATGGCAAAACATTGGTCATGGTTTAAAATTTATCAAAATAGTGCTTACAAACTTGGGATATCTTAATGCATAGGAAAGTTTATGATGCTGTGAATGTGATTTAATCAATTACCGCTTCTGTGTTGTCTATGAACGGATCATCAATGTCATATCCATCTCCAAGGTCGTAGTAGTCATCCATCTCTCGTGTTCTTTTCTTTTTCCCTGAGTAAGCTGATTTGGGCCCCTAAGAGTAAGAGTTCAATCAAAACATTTTAAAATAATTTATGAAAAAAACATTAACTTAGATTAGAAGTCAATTTGGATTTTAGTGAGTGTGTGACGGATTATGATGTGTACAATCACTTGCTAAATGTTTTGATGTTGTGCACAATCACTTTTATATGTTTTTATGCTGTTTACAATCACTTTCATAAATTTTAATCTGTTTTGATGCCGTGTATGACCTGCGATCATAAAGTTGTACAGCACTGTATGTGTCAGTATGTGTTACTGTTAGTGTATACAACTAGACCCATAATGGGACCGATAATTTCCAGTTAAACCAAATATTATTGAAAGATATGAAAATTGACAATTCTTATTGTCAATATCATAACTATTATAGAAGGACTTGATAAGTTATTGCATATTTATAGCTTCAGCTTACATATTTGGCTTCAAATCTTTGGGCAATAGCTGCCACTTCAGCCATATCCACATCATCGTTGAATGGGTCATCACTTGCAGCCGGCTGAAAGAAAACAAGATAATACTATTAGTATTGAGTCAAGCACAAGTTCTACCAGCCAGTCTGTCTAACAAATATCCTTATTTTTATATCTATCCAATATTAGAAGCTTGAGACTATTATAGTCACAATAATTATATGGGTCATTGCAAAAATATTTTGAGAAAATTCATTAAAATTTGAATTCAATTTTTATAATTTTTTTAAAATATCTATTTCAGTATTTATATTCATGTTGATTATAATACATGAAGTGGCAGGCAGTAATTTTTTGTTTTTTTGTTTTTTGAAATATATTAAATTTTCTTTTGTCATAAAATTCAAAATTAGAAACGCACATAACATTGACAAAGTATCTGCAAAAATATCACAAAGTAAAATACATGTAACCAAATCACTGAATTGAAAAAAGGTGTTCAAACAGAGGTTTTTGCTGAGTTGATCGATGCATAATTCTGATTCTTGGTTAGAACAGAATTATTAAGTCACATGAAAAAAACAGTTTTCGTCACAATCTAGAAAGTTTGTTTAGATAAAAACAAAAACAAACTAATCAAATCCAGGGTGAAGGAGTTGGATGTCGCAATTTCCATTTTCAAAGGCGTTTCTGTTTTGAACAAGAGAGATTTCCAAGACCAAGCTTCCAAATGCAAAAAAAAAAACTTGGAGAAAGAACCAAAAAAATGTCCCCTTAAAAATGTCTACCTATGGGGCACAAGCAAGAAAAAAATATAGATCTAGTGGAGCACCTGAATTAAGAACCCCTCATTAAAGACCACAGTCTTATGTAATTTTTAATTTGAGGTACTACTACCTCGGCTTGCATAGTTATTTAACTACAGAACGAAGACCACCCCTCTTCTAAGACTTTTAAAATGAGGACCTCCAAACAAACGAGTAAATCTAGTTTATTTCACCCAAGAATTAATGCAAAAAGCTTTGTTATGAGTTTTATTACAATTGTATTAAATTTTGTATTATTGTTATTACCATTATTATTATTATTAAAATGTAATTCTCAATTAAATTGAAACTTTTACGTTTCTAACACAGTTAATGAGTTGGCCCTATACTGATGTTTTTTAAATTCTTTTGAAATTTTAACATCAAGAAGAAAGCTGTATATGCGTTTTTATAGGAATAATAATTAACACAAGGCTAAAATTATAACTTCGTATGGAAAGTGCCTAATGTGTCTACTTCATTCATTTAATTATTGGGACCCTGTTTTTTTTTTTTGTTTTTTGTTTTTTTTTCAAACATTTTATTCAGAAAATAAAAAGAAGGACATTAATACAAGGAAGCCAGAAAGAGGACAGTGGCCAATTTGTTATACATTTTTCAAATATAAGTAGTAAATTTATAAAATAATATAACAAAGGACAAAACCTACACTAGTACAGGATTTTCTTATAAATTCCTAGATACTTTTGTTCTTGTCCATTTTTCTCTCTCATTCATACCAACTCTTTCTCTCTCACATCCCTTCATATTTATGCTCTCTACGTTTAACATACAAGTTTCTTCACCCGTCCCTTTGTAACGATTAATTCGGCATTTTTGGTGTAAATCTGGTCATAGGATTTGTAAAGCTCTGGATGTTATACTATTTAAGCCAAAAGTATTCTGACTAGCTGAAGTGTTGGGCTTCCCACACTCTTGGTGAGGAACAAAACTTTCCTGCTTACTATCGCTTTTGTGTTCGTTTTTTTTTGTTGTTGTTGTTGTTCTGTGTTGTCCTCCCCTTCTGTCGCACACATACTCGAACCTCTCTTAATCTTATTCTTAATCTATTTGTCTCCCCAATTATTGGGACCCTGATAACAAAAATAAAATAATACATAACAAATATACCACATTGTCCCCATTTAATTTTTATATAGAGTTTGCTGACAGTTAAGACTTGAAGCAAATTAAAACTGACCAGGTCTGTTAGTTTGTAGCGATACCGGGTACTTTAACAAGTTTTGTTTTTAAGTTTCTCTCCAAAAAAGAAATATAATGACAACCACCGAGATATGTAGATCTAGTCTTCAGTTGTACGGGAAAGTCATTAATTCTAGTCACTTTGAAAAAAAGAGAAATGAAAAGGTTTCTGATTACTCTTTATTTTTTTTTCAATTCAAAGCTGTTGAAATATGAACATTAGACTCTTCATCATCATGAGCATATAGATCTAGAATGTATTCTATTCTAAGTCAATATCTTGCCTATGAATACTGATGACTAACTAGATATATCTTTTTTTTTTTCATGATTATTAAATTGATAGAAAAATTAAGTAGGTCTAAGACCAGGAAGACCTTCCAACAGGTCTGTTTGGAGCTTGCTTCTCTCTTCTTACCGGCCGTAAGGTAGGCCTTTCTAGTCGTCGTCTATTTGCTACGAGCTCATTGAAGTTGAGCACCTTTTAACTTATTTTAGAACAATGAATTTTATCAGGAAATATTGATAGATGCGTGAAAAACTATTCTGTTTAAAACATTCTCTCAAAACAACTTATAAAACCAAATCCATAAAATTATGTAGATCTACATCTAGATCGAGAGCAATATCTAGATTAAGAGATTTTCGCACACGAAAAAATGTAAATCTAGATCTAGATCTAGGCATCCTTTTTAGGAAGGGAAGAGAAGCCTGGTGAATATTTGAGGGCCCACTTGAATTACACTATAGGCCTATTCATCTAAAACACACCATTCAAAATTGTGCGGAGTCGCTGTAAAAACAGAACAGGGAGATGAAGAAGTTCAAGAAGATAAGAAAAGGAACATGAAAAGGGGGCTGGATGGGGTGTTAAAACAATCTAGAAAGCCGAGAGCGAGTGCGGTTAGATCTAGTGATAATAACAAAAGATAAATGCATAACACGTTTTGAATACATGTATGTAGGCCTATTTTGAGTTTTGATTTACTGTTCACTCTCTGCATTGAGTAAATCAGACAACCTAGATCTATAACAAAATATTCAAAATTTTTAAAATGATAGGTGCAATTGGTTAGCTATTAAACTTTAAAGATCTCTCTCACTCTCTTTCTTCTTTCCTTTCTCCTTTAAAACCTTTAAAGCACGGCCCGTATCTATCCGAGTATCCGTTTTAGATCTATCGGTATCACTAAACTGTAGAATGCTTTGAACAGATACCCCACAAAACCCGCTAGCGCAGCGATCCACCTCGCATTCGCCTCGCGCCTTGCTATGCACTCCTCTTGACCCTAACCTGCGACACAACAAAAATGGCGGAGCGGCGAGCAGAACTAACCTGGCCCGAAGTCACTTTCAGATTCCAACGATCCCAGGCGAGACCCGACCCGACCCCCCGATCAGCTGGAATCAGCACGAGACAAGTCTACTCCACAGCCAAAAAATATGACTTCTATTTGTTGAGCTACGGCGCGTGGCCGTGAGTGCAAACCCGCTGATGAGGGCTTGAACGCGCCCCGCCACGGCCGCGATGCTACGCTCTATCCACAGCGGCAATGGGACTGGACCAGCCCGCACGCCTCGACCCGCTGGCTCCGCCTGCACGGGGGCTGCCACAACTGGAACTTTGAACTATTTTTAGTAACTGACCTACTTATAGATAAAACGCCGCGCGCGGCCTTGAAAATAACAACTGGGCGTTGTAATTATCATCTAAACACAAAAAAAAATAACATTTTTTTAAAAATTACTTTATTTCATTTGATTAAAAAAAAACAATCTCACCAGATAAATAAGGAATTTTAAGTGTAATATCAGATTTCTTAAGAAGACAGTTCCTCAATGAAAATTTTAACAGTAAAAACCGTTTCAAATGTTTTGTTTCCAGACACAATGTAGACAATTAACTTACATAACGGACTCTTATTGTTAATTCAAGCTTCAAGTAAAAAAAAAAATTCCAACAGGCAAAAGCCTAATCCTAAGGCGTAATCACAAAAACGATGTGTAGATTACGCTGTGCTTGGGCCAAGGCAGCTTCTTTAACCATTCGAGAAGATTGACAGAAGTACCAAAGAGCGTGTTTCATTCGTCGCACAATGCGATAACACATACACACCAATAAAATACAACGAACACACGCACTTTCCAAAGCAGGCTTTGAACCTTCATACTTAATGATCTCATTTTGTGCTTTAACCTTGTCTCTAGGGCGTTTTTCTTTCCTTTTATTTTCATTTTCCATTCCCTGTGCTGTTCGCAATTCTGAACGTGTAGCAGTTACTTCAGAGCCCATACTCTACAGACACTGCGCCTCTGAATCTGATCAAGCATGCTAGTCATAGGCCTATTTCTACATAGTACATTAAAGAGGACAAAATGGAGAGATAGAGAAAATGCGGGTGGGATAAAACGAAGATGAATGAAAGTGCAGATCATTGCATTTTTAAGTAGTCTTATTCATCAACTTGGTTTTTTTTTCTCAAGAGACAGCATCCCTGTAGGAGTTCTATCCAAGGTATTATGTGGGTCCCATGAGTTAAGATAAAGGTATAAATACATGAAGGCTTCGGTCGTTTTCAACTAGAATCTAATCCTGAACTCAAACACCACAGTTGGATCAAAATGGCGAAGAAGTATGAGGCCATCTCCAAGCCTTTCAAACCTAACGTTGTGGTTGTGGAAACTTTCAGGGTTGTCATGAAGCACACTGACTGGGCTAATACTGATTGTATAGGCTAGTAAAGGACCAGGCTAAACCTAGGCAAAGGTCCTGTGGTCTGAGTGTCGATTGTCGCTGAATTTACAGTTTACAACCAATTTAAAAACACTTTAACTGCTTTAAAATAATTAAAATGATGGCACTGGGGTTTCATTAACAATTTTCACGTTAACAACTTTACTACACATAACTCCTGTGTGAAAAGATTCGATAAATTGTCGATCTACTCCTTACCTTCTCATTTTTTATCAGCTCAGCGAATGAGTACTCCGGACAAGTCTCTGCGTTGGATTCCCCAAGGCTCAACTCGAATCGAAAAGTCTTTGCTTTTCTTTTCGGTTTATTGTCTTTTTTAGGTGGGTCAACAGAAGTCAGTTGTATTCTTTTCAAATTCGACATGTTATTATCATTGTTTCAACTTCAATGTATCACAGTCTAATGATTTTAACATGCATAGTCGGCACCAGAGGCTAAATCTACCGCCATTTTGCGTCGTGACGACAAATTTGTGGCACCTACCGGAATGGGTTTCCTACGGACTAGCCCAAACTTATCATTTAAGGGGTGCTATCTTTGTTTTAGGATGTTCAATGAAAACAAAACACATTTACCCAACGCCTTTTGTTTTTAAAAAAGTTAGGATGTTATTTTATTCATTCACAATTGTGTTGCTTAAGGCGATTTATTTTCAAGGATGAGGGGGCTAAGGCAGTTGCAAGATTGACCAAACCCTTCAATAACTAGGCCAACGTTTGACTCTTCCACTGACCTGGAATCCCCTAGCCAATGTTTAGGTTCAAAGGCAGAAGGGTCAAACTATGACATCGAGAAGCGCTACGCCTAGGTCAAATTAAGCCCAAAAGATTGGCCAATGGCCATCCTTGATCCTTCCCAAAAATAGCCTAGTCTGCGAGGGCTTCGTAGTTATCAGTGATAGGCCTGTGACTTATGTGATCCAGGCCACTTATCACCAACAAGACATAACAATAATTAGGCCCTATATAAAGTTTACTTGTCCTTTAATTGACAGCTAGATCTAGTTCTAATCTAACTGGCTTTAGAGTTTTAGTGATATCCGGAGAGGTGCTCACTTATCATAGAAAAGTCTGCATTATGGAAACTGGACGAGTACTAGAGATGAGCATTTTGAAATGGAAAAAAGTTTTATTTCATTTTCTTTCAGTGTAATTTACAAAGTAATATCAAATTTTAGGAACTGGCGTGTTGAAATAATAGGCCTAACCACATTTTTTAATGTTGGATGCATTATGTCGTTGTTGCGATAAAAAAAACAGGGGGGGGGGGCGGCTAAAAGTTCATTGTGGATCAAAATAACGCAAGTAATAAAAGTGGCGTTTAGGCTTACGAACCAAAATAGATCTAATACAACTACAATTTCTAAAACCCTGATGTATGAAACGGGCTCGTGCTCCAGGCACGGGTCTTAATCCGAGTTGGGATACATTGAACCTGGATTTAGGCTTTTGCAGTGCCGTAATAATAAGAAAGAAAAGTCTTATTTGACGTATAAAAGTGTAACCGGTTAAGGATAATCGCCCTTGTAATTTTTATGAATGGGTTCATTTTCGGTTGTCTTCGCTTATTGGGTGACACGGAGAAAAAAGAGAACGAAGGGAAAGAGGGTGCGATACAAGCGATTTCAATTAAGATTGTGATAAATAGAATAAAGTGTAGGAGCAAAAAGAACACAGGGGAAAAGGAGGAGAAGGTGAAAATAAGAACAAGGGTGGGGGTGGTAGAGATGAATATTTTTATTGATTGCGATGAAAAGAATGATTGGGGTGAGATAAAAAAAAGGTATTCATGTTGAAGAAATAAAAGGAGAAGGATGAGGAAGAGGAGACGAAGAAATTGTACAAAGAACGGTGGTTTTACCACAAGGGCAGAAACGTAACGCCCAACCTGTTATTTTATTATTTGTTCAACATTCTCATTTTTTAATGGTTAGACCAGAGGATCTATCTGGCTTTTTGATCGCTTATAGTCGATTACCCGGTATTATTTCTTTTGTTTTTGAGACCTTCAAGGTGAGTAATTTTCGTCACACCAAGTAACAAATTTATTTATTTATTCTCTGTACAGTGTTTCTTCCTCATTTCTTGTTAGTCCTTGCAGCGTTGTGTCGTCTGCAAATTTTAGAAGTGGTGTGTCAGGGTGAGAGCTTGTGCAATCATTAGTGTATATCGTAAACAAGACTGGTGAAACCACACAGCCTTGTGGAGCCCCAATGTTTGTTGTTGTTTTTTTTTTCTCTTTGAAATTCCACCTGGGAAGACAACAAGTTGTGATCTTTGCGTAAGAAAATTTAAAATCCACGCTGT
>BMAT01001755.1:96242-106699 GCA_019649035.1 Elysia marginata | reverse complement strand
CTTTATAATTAGACACATCAGACAGCAATTACGTACAGCGACCATGCCAGGCAGATCATATAGGTCACTGTTGCGATTGATGTAATCCTGCACTGCCTCTTCCAGAGTGTCTGGGCCGTAGTGAGTCTTTGCCAGATTGGCACGTGTCTTCATCTTGAATGAGCGGAACTCAATTTTGGCCACATTGAATGCTTCCTGTGTTAAAAAAAAAGTTTAAGCCTTATCTGAACAGCAGCCTAAAGGAAAAAGCAGCCATAATTTGTATTTAAATTCATTTTAAATAGGTCTGAGTGTTATGCAAATTTTGAACTAGTTCAGCAGGTTAAATACAAAAGACTAAACACAGAACAAAAAAGCATGAGAAAATATTTACAATCAAGAACTAAGTATGAATTATCATATCACTAGAATGGTATGTAAGTTATAACTTCCTTAACAAACCTGCATGATAGCAAAGCAAATTCTTTGGTTGTTCTCATGATCATCAGAGTATCGGCGCAGGGTGTCCATTGTTGTGAGTCGATCCTGGGCAAAGAGATCGTTGAAGCGTGAGATGAGGCTTTGCTGTCTGACACGTTGTACGGGATCATCAGTTGCAAGAGGTGAGCTCACACCAGGAATATAACGGTAGTACAAGGACAGGTCACTGCACGCCAGTGGAAAAAATTGGGGGGGGGGAGGAGGAGTTGGAGAAGAAAAATCAATTTAGAAGATAACATATATATATATATAACCTCTTGTCATTTTTAAGGTTTTTATAACTATATAAGACACATATGAAACCAGGGCAGAAGAGTCATAAACTTTTGTTTCAGGAAATGTTTTTAATTATTCCTCTTTTTTTCCTCATTTAATATCTTTTCACAAAATTTGGATAATTTCATACTCATACCACAACTCAGAAAAATGTACAGTTCAAAATACCAACCCTTTGAAATGTTAAAATTGTGACATGCGACTCCATATAGACAAATTGAAATATCCTTATTTGTTGTGAAATAACAATGATGGGTATTATTGTAGTCTGTTACATTTATTTCCCCTTTATTATTGTCATTTCAATTCATCTAAACTGCAACAAAAGAACTAATGCTATTTAATCAAATATACAAGTAAAGAGTGAAAGGGCATCCAAAGATATAGAGGGGTCTAATAAAGTGAGATGAGAGGCACAAGAATTTATAAATTGACTTGAAACATCTTTATCTTTTTAAAGTCAAAATGTAATGGCAGGACAAAACAAGAACTACACACAAAAAAATCAAAGGAAAGGAAAGTTTAAGTCAATCCTAAAATTATTTATCAGAGAAAAGCTACATGCCTGAAAACCAAGGCAAATTTTTTAATAAAAACCACAAACAGGAATGGGCATGGCCATCACCCGAAAAAGCTGAGAGCAAAGGTGGGAGCCTAATCTTTGTGGGTCCCAAGGTATGTTTTAAAAGCAAAGCACGAAAATATGGGTCCTTGGCGGCAGTTAAGACTCTATTTTTTGAGTAAGTTTAAGCTGAATTCAGCCTAAAAGATGAAGATTCCCAGCCCTGCACAAAAGCTCTGACAACACCATTGCATTCATAATGAAAAAAAAAATGTGCGGATAAGTGTCAGAATTGAATTCAAACACATGATATTGCAATGTATATCAAAGCTAAACTAAAACAGGCATTTCAAATAAATATTTCATTGATTAAAATTGTTTGAAGTTGTACACATACGCAGTTTGTTAATTAGTAGGCTAAATGGCAGAGAGAAAAGAGTACCAGTTTCAATAGAGTAAATGCAAATTAATCTAGCAAACCAAGCTTATCCATTTTCCTCTTAATTAAAAAGAAAATATCTTTAAAAACTCTAAAAGACTTAGTGTTTAGATGTTACAATTTTTTAAAATATCTTTAAATACATTTCATTGCAGACTTTTATTTCTCTGCAATTCTTATCTACTTGATCAGCTGGGACTCATTTTTATAGTTAACAAATAAGAAAAAGAGAAAGCTGCTTTTAAATAAAGTTTGTGTAACTTTGTACATATAGAATTTTCACAAACTGGCTGTACTTATTTATACAGAGTATAGAAAAAAACTCTTTAATGTTTATAATAAATTTATTGAATATTTGAGCAATGTTTAGAAACTTAAACTCTACAATTGACTAAAGACTACATTTTTATTTCCAGAGAGATAAAAGATGAGCTGAAAAACATAGGGTGATCTGCATCTGAGGCTATACAACTAGTTTAGTTTGAAACTAAAACTCTGGAGGAAGGAAGAGCATGCAACACAGATTGTTTTCATACTCACTCTGGCCCCGGAAGTTGAGGCCTGGCAGGAGGGGAGAGGAGGGGGGGAGGTTCATCCCCCATCTCACGGCGCAGAGTGTCAATCTTACGCTGATAGTCAGCGTTCTGGACCGACACTCTGGCCGACCTCAAAATTGCCAGGTCATCTTGGAAATCAGTTGGCCTGTGTCAAAGGTCATGGCATCACATGAGGGTAAGGGGAGGAGGGGGTGTTCACGGTGATTGTTAAGATGTTAATGGCAGTGGTCAGGTGCATTGCAGACAGTTTATTTCTATAGATTATGTTTTTATTTTTACATACGATATGAGAATGCAAAGGGGCTTTCAAAGCTGTTAAAATTTAAAACTGTTATTTCAGTTTTGGAGGGTGCCAAAAATAATCAACAGAAGTTTATAGCACATAAATATAATACAAAATAAAAGAAATGTCTTGAAAAGAAAGATTTTAGAAAAGTACAGGAATACGTCGTTGACCTCTTAAAATTCTTTGACGTCTTAATAACTTTGGCACTCCAAATGTATGGTGCAACTAATATAATACACAATGATTAAGGCCATTATGGTAGGTTAAGTTGTACAATGTATTAAATAGCCTACAGACATAAAAACATATAAACTATTTAACATATTTGATGGGTTTCATCTTTTGCTGACAATGGTAGAAACCAATATTATATTTTACAGGGTTGTTTCAAATCTGTACTATTAATAATTCATTTTGAAATCACTTTTTTATGCAGAAAAATTTCCCATTTTATTTATAGAAATAAATCTAGAATGAAAGTTTGGATAAAATTCATTCCTACGAATTGAGAAAAAAGACTTTTTTGAAAATATTTTGTTCTTAAAGAGTGGCCTTTTTTACTTCAAGTAAAGAGTTCAATATTATAGGCATATTTAAATTACATTTTTGTCTTAGTCCAGAACTATATCCTTCCAGACTTTAAAAAAAACCAACTATGGAGACATTTTAAAGCCCATCTTAAGTGATACTGTCAAACTTCACTTCTAAAACGAGCAATTTAAAGCTTATAGTGATGTACGTAAAACAATTACAAACTAAACATACTGCATTCAAATACAAAGGAATACAGTGCATATAAATGCAAAAAAAATTTTTACTAAACTACAAGCAGGATTAATGATTTGCAAATACATCATAAGCATATCTTTGCTTATAAAAGAGAGAACTGTGGAACATTTTAACAAAGGACCCTGAATTGATTTGACATTTTATGGTTTTAGGATATTTTTGCAGAATGAAAAGCTCATGACCTTACATAATCTAAACTATTATTTGAATAACACTGAAGGGGTAAAAATAAAAATGAAAATCATCAAGTTATGAGCTAGTTTATCAATTCCTTTGAAATTTGAAAATCTTGAATCTTCTTTCGTTGAGCATTTTAAAAAATCTTATAATGCTCGCACCTAAGGAAATTTGAAACTTATATGAAACAATGCCCTGAAATGCCACACATGCATCATATTTATTCTTACATCACGCTCACACTTATTTCTGAGAAATATTAACAAAAACAAATTCGTTTGGTAGGCTCAAATATCCATGCCATAATTTTTATCAAAGAATCTGAGTTACATTGCAAAACAAAAAAGAGAAAATGTTACCTATGTTCATTATCATACAAAGACACTTCTAGGTTAAATGTTATTTATGTAACAAAATTGAACTGTCCTTTATATTGATTTATTGTTCTCCCAAACTGCTTTTACCTAACACTGAAACAAAGCAAAACTAAGTGCATCCTACTTTTGATCTTTTTATGCCATGATAGGATAAAATATGCCAAAAGTTTAATACTTACATATTTTTAAAATTATTCACAAAGCTTTTTAAAAACTGCATTATTTAGGCTACAGAGTTCCATTTACAAATAAAAAATAAAAGAAGAGCTAAAAGAATACACAAGACAGTTGTTGTAGAAGCCAAAAACTTTAAATGCCTGTGGAAACTTTCTCTGTACAATAAAATAGATACCAACTCTAAAAAAAACTAAAGGAAATATATTAGTCAGTCAAAGCGCCTGTACTATGAGCATGTGCAGTGGTTGGTGTCTGTGCTGTGTGCTATAGTGACTGCAGGTACAACCCATTCTACTGGAGATTATTTTGACTCACTTGAGCCTCTCTTCAAGCTTGATGCGCTCCAGGGCTGTCAGTGGCTCAGGCGGGTATTTGACGAGAACATCCCTCCTGGCAGACAACAGGGCAATGTCATCTCGCAGGCGGCGTGCCTCTGTCTGGTAATCAGCAAGCAACCCAGATTTGGACCTCAGGGTTCTGACCTCTTCTTCGGAAGCAGCTAGCCTAATGAACATATTGAAGAGTAAAAAAGGCTCATTTTCAATTTTTTGAAAATTTAAAAGAATTATTAAAAGTCATACTCAAAATGTAAAGGTGCATAATGCCTGATGTCACCTTAAAAGCCAGCCCAAAGAACCATTAAAGAAAAGTAAGGCTGACATGAAAATAGCCTTGTTATCCTAATGTAAAGCTGAGAGGCAGTGGAATTATACTCAGGTTTTACAACTTTACAATCACTGATTCTCCTATTTCTAAGCTGACACAGTTTGACAAATGCCTTAGGTTGTTCTTTTTTTAAAACTTTTCTAACAAGGAAAGGTAGAAAACAATGTTAAACTTATGAACTATACCAATAAAACTTTAAAAAAAACCAAACAAATTAATATGTTGATTATAAATAGATGCTTTAAAATAAAAAGATCAAAAGAAATAGATTAGAAAAAGTCTACACTGAAAACACAGTGGTCATTCCTTACCTTTGAGTTCGTTGAAAATTCCTTTTGTTTATTATGGACATAGGGGATAAAATTCAATAAGAACAAGAATCAAGTAGATAGCCTTTCATAAGCATGGTAAAAACTTTTTAAAAAAAGAACCCAAAGGCCTGTAAGAGCATCAAAGAAATAATTCACTAACTTCCTTTTGAGGTCATTGACTTCCATCTCTGTGAACATCTTGTCACTGGTTGAGGAGCGTACACTGCGATCAAGTTCCAGCTTCGTTTCTTGAAGTCTGAACAAAATTACAGAAAACAGCAAGCTGAGTCATAAGCCAGTAAAAACAGAAAACCAAGCAGTCAGCTGTCATGTGGATTTACTGCTTTTTATAAAGCTTATTTAAACTTAAGTTATTATATCAGTTGTATTGTGGCTGCCATTTTAACTCTGCTTCAAAGTGAAATATTGTAGGACAAAGGAAAGCTAGAAGTAAAAAATTTTGAATAATCTCCTAAGCCAAAAATGATATGTTTCTATGATGATAAAACCACAATAAAAAATGCTCGATATTAGTTGCATATCATAAGTCCTACAAAATTAAAAAACATTCTCAAATACTAAGAACTGTGAAAATCATAAATTAAATGCAATTATTTCATTTTTTTTTTAAGTATAAAAAATGTTATGTTTTTCAGAAGAATTTTGAGATTTTCCCATAATTCCTAACAGCTCAGAAACTTTTGATTGGTTGTAAAATGCAAGGTATTGTATTTTGGAATAAACAGATTGGCCAGCCAGCACTCACTCATCCTTGAGATCTTGGTTCTCAGTACGAGCTGTCTGCAACTCGATGTCCAGGTCATCGAGAGACTTCTCATACATTTCCTGCAGCTCGCTGAGTTCGCGGTCTTTAGCTGCTGCCTCAGCCAGCACAGACAAGCTCGTGTCTGCGGTAACAGCGCCACCAGACGTGAAGAAGTTCTGGCCTAGCCATGGGAGCAACCGAGACTTGATAATGTTGGCACCACCATACATGCCACCTGGGATAGGAGAAACAATGATGTCATTTTATCTACGTGCATGTGTCATTTGTAAACTTTTTCGTGCTCACATAATAGTAAGAAGACAGGATGAGTTCATTGGAAAATCTATAAATGTCTCACGTCCAGTGTGAAGGAGTAGGGTGTTGCAAAGCATTGTTTCAAACAAGATAATTTTCTAAACTTTCAGACATAAAAAATTTCATAGAATTCTCATGATTTCGAACAAAGATATTAAAATTCTGTTGACCTTAAATATAACGAAAAAGATAAAAAAAAAAATAAAAGTTAATATTGCATTTTTTTTCAACGAGAAAAATTCCAACTCATTCTTCCTAGACACGCGATAATTGTTTTTAGGACATGGTTTCAAAGTTGTCAGACGTTTATCTATTTATCTCTCAGATGGTCAACTTTTAATTTTTTCTCTTTATTATTTGAAACTACTAGATCTAAATCTAGTAAACTGCCTGCAAATTTTGCGGGTTTCAGCAAAGATAATGGTATTGGTTTAGGTAAAGAATAAAAAATGGGCTAGACTCCAATTAAAAGTTCCATTCTTTTCTTTTTGCCCCAATAACATTCTATTATCTACAACGGGCTTGTATTCCTCTTTCTGCGGGTTTATCTTCAGCGCGTCTAATATTCTGTTTTTGAGTTTCCTCTCAACACCTTCTCTTTATTTCTTATCTCACTGTAACTGTTTTATTCTCCTCTTTATCAAGTCCACATCTCTCTCTCTCTATGTCTTTACATCTCTATTTGAATATGTCTGTCGGTCTCTTCCTCTCCCACCTACTCTTTTTACCCTTACACTATGAGTTAACCCTCTGCACGTCTGCCTCTAATATTATTTTTTCTCAACGCCTCCTCTTTATTTTTTATCTCCCTATAACCGTTTTATCCTCCTTTTTTATCATAATCCACATCATTTCTCACGCTTTATCTATCTCTCTTTCTCTGTCTTTGCATCTCTGTTCGTACTTTTCTGTCTGTATCCTCCTCTCCCATCTTCTCTTTTGGTCGAAACCCATGAGTGCCTACTGCATCTCGCTCTGTCTACATCTGTTTGTACATGTATGTGGGCTGCAGCCGTTTTTATCCTCCTCTTTATTGAAGTCCACATATCTCTTTATCTCTCTCTTTCTCTCTTGCTTTATCTTTACGTGTTTGTTTGTAGGCGCAAACGTCTCTCTGTTTGTCTCCCACCTTCTCCTCTGGCCCTAAAAAGTTTCTGCTGCAAGAATTATCTTGATAACGTACACCTAAATCTAAATTCCACAGCAGGCTTATAATTTTCTGGTATGTGAATTTAAAACAGCTGAAAATAGACTAGTAACTATTCTACTGCAATATAAGAGCAGCTGAGGTAAAGATAGATCTACTTGCACCGCAGCTAAATGAGACATAATGTCGGAGCTGTTTCTGACGTCCGCAAAAACACCTCATCCTAGTGGAGTCCCTCTGAGCTCATCTGAGTCAATTATATTGTTCTTTAACTTGCCACTCGTTAATTAGCGTATAGAGCAAAAAAAAATCAAAAACGAAAAAAATACATGAGTAATTTCTCCATGATTTAGCCTCAAAATGACCAGATTTTGGTAAATGTCTCTAGAATGATACATTATCCTACCAATCAACACAAAACTGTTTTTTTTAAAAAGTCATTTCTCTAATCCGCAGCAGTTGGCAAAAAAAAATCTCTATTTTTTTTAAATATAGGACGAGCCATGCATTTCATTTTAAGTGATAGCATATTATATTTTTTAACTCATTGCACTGTCTTGAAAATTCATCGTCAAACACTTAAACTTAAAGATATATTGGCTTTTGCTGTTGTCAATACTACAATTTCTTTGTTCATCACATAACAATTTTTAATGCAAAGGGCTATGAGCTGATGTAGAAAAGCTACGGCATAATTTTCGTGATTATTTGCCTTGATTAAAAATCAATAGTTCATTTAAGTAATATTTTATTTTGCAGTTGCCATTGGATTTGGAGCAGAAGAAATGAGCAGTTGCAGGAACAAAAGTGCTCAGACCCTAAGAATAAGTGGTTGGACTTCAGATTTGTAAGCCATACTTCCTGGGTTCGATTCCAAGAGCAGGCAAGGAGAAAAAAAGTTAGCAGGAAGGCATCATCTGGAAGCCATGGCCTAGATGTGACACAGTCCCTGAAAGTATTAGGAGTTAAGGACCACACTTGCAATGAGGGAGATTTTACTGTGAAGACTTCCAGCTATTCAGCCCTTGTTGAGTAGCTTAGCACTATTTTGCAGTATCACAGTAATCAGCAGAGTAACTCAAGTTTCTGTAAATCATTTGAGGCAAAATCCTGACACAGACAGCACTTACCTTCCTGGGCGCACAGACTGAGCAACTTAAACAGTTGACCTTGAACTTTGGCATTGAGCTCGATGATCTCACAACACCTGGCTGTGTTCTGGTCACAAGTGTTAACCTGGGGAGGACAACAGAAATCTTATTACAATGATGGAGCTGAAGTGTTAACCTGGGGAGGACAACAGAAATCTTATTTGGAGCTGAAGTGTTAACGTGGGGCGGAAAACCAAAATCTTATTATAATGGAGCTGAAGTGTTAACCTGGGGAGGACAACAGAAATCTTANNNNTTATAATGATGGAGCTGAAGTGTTAAAGTGGGGAGGGCAAAAAAAATCTTATTATAATGATGGAGCTGAAGTGTTAACCTGGGGAGGACAACAAAAATCTCATTGTAATGGAGCTGAAGTTTAAACTGTTTCACAAATGTTAAAGTGGGGAGGACAGCAAAAATCTTATTGTAATGGAGCTGAAGTTTAACGTGGGGAGGACAACAAAAATCTTATGACAATGGAGCTGAAGTGTTAACGTGGAGAGGACAACAAAAATCTTATTATAATGGAGCTGAAGTGTTGACGTGGGGAGGACAACAAAAATCTTATTATAATGGAGCTGTTTCAGAAGTGTTAACGTGGGGAGGACTACAAAAATCTCATTGCAATGGAGCTCAAGTTTAAAGTGTTACACAAGTGTTAAACTGAGGAGGACAACAAAAATTTTATTATAATGTAGCTGAAATTTTGACTGTCAACTTCCTCTCCTTGGATGCTAAACAACCCACACCCTCTAAAACTGTTTTACAGGCAGGAGCTCCTAAAGATTGAGATAGGAATATTTTCAAATCCCAGGCTTAGCCTACGGATCCTGAAAACGAAAAAACCTATTTAAACCATTTTAAGCATGCGAAATAATATTGCAGGCAGAAAATTTTAATGAATCCCCTAAAGAAGTTCACGAATTGGCTTTGCATTATCGGCATAACGTAATTCCGGTCATGAAATTTGAATGGGATAAAAGGATGTGAAGTCTGTACACTTTTTGATTGTGCAAACTTATAAAATAGTTTTCATCAACCTTTTTTCCCTGTATATTTCAAGTGAGACGTTAGACTAAGTCGCCTAGAAATGCTAACCAAGGATCTTCGTCATTTAACTTCTTTTTAAAGGAGCGAAGTGGCGACATGGTATACGCTATAGTTCTCTAAGTCTAAGTAGCAAGGCGGTGGTTGCCGATGTTCGAAGGTTCGAATCATACTTAAGGCAGACATTTCGGGCATTTCCGCTTACAAGCCTACTTCTCTTCACTGCTTATTTCCTACTTTTAAAACCTTTCAATCATTTACTAATGCTGGCTAGTTTCAGACATCTATAATATTATATGTGGGACGTTCTGAGTTTTTAAATAATTGATTTCGTTAAGTGACAAAACAGCCAGCCTCTAGCCACTCTGTTAATCAAAACTGACTGATAGTAATACGGCAGTTTCGCTGCTGTCAGGAAAAATGAAGAGAGCAAAGATGTCATAATATTTTAAATTTTTAATGTAGTGGAAGTGGCTGTTTAAAGAAATAAAACACAAACACGTTGAAGGCGGTATTTCACCATTGATTATTTCTTCAGAAATTGAACATAATGGTATCTGGCTTACAGAAAAAAAACTTCACCTTCGCTTCTAAAACTTGAAGTACTTTGTGTGTGTCTTTTTTTCTCTTTTCTTTTGACCTTTACTCGCTTTAGTAACAATCCCAATGTTTCCCTCTTTGTCCCTCAGTCACAATAACAGAAAAAAACCAGAGGCAACAGCAACGCCGACGCTTCCATTCCTAAAACTTCGTCTGGTAATAGTTAAAATAACAGCAGCAGCAGCAGTAGTAGTAGTAGTAGTAGTAGTAGTAGTAGTAGTAGTAGTAGTAGAAGCAGCAGCAGTAGTAGTAGTAGAAGAAGAAGAAGAAGAAGAAGAAGCAGCAGCAGCAGCAACAACAGCAGCAGTAGTAGTAGTAGTAGTAGTAGTAGTAG
>BMAT01001755.1:77303-87623 GCA_019649035.1 Elysia marginata | reverse complement strand
TGCTGCTGCTGCTGCTGCCTCTGCTACTATTACTAGTACCGATACTGCTGCCGCTACTACAGTAGCCTACAACTGCTATTGGTACGCAGAGCATGTCTGATGATGATATCGAATCCCGATATATGGTACGCATTTATTATGATTTTGTTCTTGCAGACCACCCTTTGAATTCCTGCTGATGTTATGTAAGGACTGAGCAACTCACTCTAGTGCAGGCCTAGCAACCTTACGTAAGACGGCTGTCTTAGATGACCGGTACCTAATGCCTGGGCACAGGTCTAGTGTAATTTCATTGGCTGCTGTGCTATACCAACACAACGAGTTGTTTCGCCTCTTTGAGATTTGGTTTTGATTGGTTCGAACTTTTTTTTTTCCGTCTGTTGCCAGACTTCGCGTCAGACCAAGGTACATTATAAGTTTCGAGCGTACATCGCTCCGATCTAGCCACCGCCACATAGGCCTATACATGTATTTTGTTATTATAATAATGTGCTACCTAACAAAGACTTGTTTTTCGATCAAGAAACGAGAAAACAAGGGTAAATATATTGGCAGAGAAGTGATTGCAACATGCTAACTCATACGAAATTCAAATAGGCCTACATTGGAATAATAATGTTAACACTTTGGGACAAAAAAAAACCAACCTATGTTGAGATTAGATCAAACAAGAGTTTAATTTTACTGTGAGTTTAACTGTTGCAAAAATACATAGGCCTACATGTATTATAAAGACATGCAAAAAGAGACCGCCAAAGATAATTAGTTAACTGCAAGTAAAAGTTTCCCTTCATTTCAGAAGGTGATCCCAATGTAGCCTATATGGTGCCTTGGTCTAATACAATGAATGCAGTTTATAAATATATTAATAAATCATTTACTATCGCATAAACCAACTTCAGTTCTTGCCTAGCCACGTTTTATTCTTATAAATTAAGCTGGCGTTAATAGCGTGCAATTTGCTTTAAATTAAAAGCAAAAATTTGGTTCTAGTATAAACCAAGTTTTTTTTTCGTCATAATATTACTGTTTCATGCCCATAATTTATGCAAGTCTGAGCGTTGCATAAAATAAATTTTTTACATTGCAGTCTGGTTGACAGGGGTTTATGATCTCTATCTTAAAAACCATTCAGGTGTTGCTTTAGTGAGGCTTGTCAATAGACGGAACTTTTACCTTTTGGGCATTGTTTCAGTAAAATTTAACTCAATATGGTAAACTTAACTCAATACGGACTTTAAGCAGCAACGCGTGAGTATGACGGGAACGTCTATGGGTCTATTTTTAGAAACTGGTTTCATTATTTTTGGAGTTTCCTCGACCTATTTTTCGATTTTCACGTACGCGTAGTGAGACACGGTGCGTGTGCTTAAGGTCTCTTTTATTTTGAGAACGATGACGTGTATTATTCTGTTCGGTGCGTCCATTCGATTTCACGTAAAAATAATTATGTGCCTAGTTTGTTCCTCTTTATTCCTATTAGGACGATTGTCGGGATATTTCCCTTTGTTAAATTTGGCTGTTCTCTAAATTCTCTAGACAAAGTATATTGTCAATCTGACGGTTTTTAACAGTCTCTTTTTGCACTCTTTAAATAGCTTTAAGTTACTATTTGGTATTTTTTTCAGTAATATTACTTCAACAGCACTATTTTTGTATTTTCATAGAAATTTTATGAGACGATAAGTTTAGATATTCAAAATGTAAACAGTATGTTTTAAGTCTGTTCAATTACCTTTTGCATCATAACACACTCTTTAAAAATTTTTCAAAACAGTTCTTATCATAATAGCTATTGTTCCAACTTACCCGTTTTATTTACCCAGAAAAAAAGTCAGTTTTGACTATCTTTTTGACAGTATTGCATTCTTTAATAGTTTTGTGTTATTATTTAGTGTGTTTTTTAATCAATTTAGCAGCAGAAATTTTTACTCATTTAATAAAATTAAGATTGGTTTAGTTTTTGCGTTTTCAAAGAAAATTTTCGAGAAATTAGGTTTAGATATTAAAAATGTAAAGAGTAGGTCTATATTTTGACTACCGTTTTTTTTTATAATAAACCCTTTAAATAGTTTCAAATTACCACGTTTGTCTTTTTTAGCAAAAAATTAAGTTATTAAAATTTTCAGTAATTGCCAACTAAAATGATTCGAGTTTCTAGGCGAGCTATAGAAGACACTGAAACCTCAATAAGTGGAACTAGATTGAACAACACAAATGTTATAAACTATAAAGCGTCTATAAAACCAACAACTGGAACAACACAAGTGCTTTGAAAAGACTAATAAAACCAATAATTAGAGCAACACAAGTATACTTGAATGTGCACCAAAGAATTTATTATATTTAGCCTCCATAATGTTAATCGAACAAAGAGAAGTCATAAATATATTAACCAGCTTGGAGATTTTCTAGAAAGTATTTCAATTCACAACATTTTTTAATTTAAATTATTCTTTTAAAGATAACAAATCATAAGAAAAAGTAATTGATAAATCATGCACCAAACTCTTATATGTTCTTGAATTCGAATGGTTACGATCATTAAATTAATATATTATCGGTCGTTAATGTTGTGACAAACAAAATTTGATAAAAGCTAAGTATTTCCATCAATCAATAAAATAGCGCTGCATCTTAATAAACTGTAAACTCAAGTCAAAGCGCTATACGATGCTCACACCACTAACTAAGGAAGACAAAGCATAGCTAAACTAAAAACATGTATCATATGTTGGTGTATAAGTGTTTGTGTCTGTTTGTGAAGTTGGTGCCTGTCCCCGACTCCAAAATCGGCTTCAGAGCTAATGTTACAATGTGCACACAAGACAACAGGCATACACGTAGGCCCCTACTTAACTCTTGGTACTCATTTGCGATTCTGGCTCAGGAAACCGTCGTCTACGTCATTACTCTTCATTTTGTTTGTAATTTTTGTTATAATTAAAAAAATGCATGTCACGGAACATGAACTTTTGTTTTTAAAAATCAAATAGATCTACAATGTTCTACCATTTGCTACCATTTGCTACCATTTGCTGTTGTTGTTGTTTTAATCCCATGGTAAATAGGGGTCTTCTATTTACTGACACGTTTACAGTTTAACACTTTTAAACCCAAGCTCTTTGGAATTGAAAGACCATTTGTTTAAAGCATGGTGATTTAGTTCCATGCTGAAGATGTGGCGGAAAGAAAAGTTTTCTTGTTACACATTCTTCAATATTTGAGCTTTGCAGTATTCGTGAAGAAAGTCTTTAAGTCTATGTTAAACTGAAGAAAGGAAGAAAGAACCATTTGAACATCTTGTCTCCAAAAGAAATCCAAAGTATGGCTCGAACCATGTCCGATTCTTAGATTTGTTTTATCCCTTGATTTGACAGCATCCCCTTCTTTGTTGTTGTTTTTTCTTAATTTCTGAAGATAGATCTGACTCCATGCGTCTTAGTTTTAACAACTATTTAAAATGTAGACATGCATAAATATTGATTGAGACTTCAGGCTAAAAACAGGCAGAGAGTGCTCTCCTAGTCTGCATGGCATAGTAATAAAAATGTTGTTAACTCAAAAATACAACTTTTCTCGCTTGATTGATGTTTCAGATTTTAAAGCATATTCAACAGCGAAAACTTCGATGTGCAAATTATGCTTGCCGTTTAAATGAATTAAAAAAAAAGATTAAAATGTTCGAAATATTTTCTGAGACAATCCCTGTGGCACTGTCCTACTTTTTCCAACCAATCCAGCTTTCGCTGCTGGTTTTCTTGCGGAAGTTGAGTGTGAACTTGACGTCAGGATACGGCTCCGCGCAACAAGGGTAGTAGATTGTCTCGGCCTCAACGTAGGTCTCCATAATCTCAAATCGGGAATCTCCCATGTAATCGTTTAGAGAAAACCCGTGAATGTTCGCTGCTTGCAGATGTAGCAAAAAGCCATTGTATGTCCACGAGCCGTATTTGATGGTACAGTTGGCGCCTCCAGGAGTCTCCAAGTTGACCAGGTTGCAATTGAAGCGAATGCGTTCGTGCGGGACGTACATAATAGATCCATCGGGGGAAACGTGTACTAAGGGAGGGGACAAGAGTTCAGGAGCATGCACAGCGTTGTAAGCGACTATGTCTGGGCTCCACAAGTCGTTCACGTTCATGTTGATCCCGCTAACGATGTTTTCGGAAAATTTCCCCAGCCAGGACAGACTGAAATCTCTCCATTGGACAGTGCGCATTGCCGTGATCTCTACCTCACCCCTGTCAATGTCCACATCCCGTATTGTGGTCAAGCCTAGTCCGAGGGTAACGTTTAAAGGTCCACCTTGTACAGGAACAACGCCAGGTATAGCGGTCTCGCGCACCCATTGCATCTTTTCCCAGATGTGATCCTTTGTCACACCCTGAGACGCTGAGACATGGTACCCTGATTAGGATATGGTGAATTGGAAAGCTAAGTACATATGGTGCAATATAATATATTATATTTTTAGAATTAACTTCTCTGATGACATGATAACTTAAAGTTAAACAGGTTATACCGTTCAGGAAAAAAATCTCTTCATATATGAATTTAATAAGTTCAACAAGGAAAGATGAAAGTGTAATTTAAGAATAAATGTTCATGTTTTCGAAAAAGGCGCCACATATCGGTAAACTAAAGAAATAAATGTATCTATTAAAAGAATAAATTTACTTATGATTATATGAAGAAATTACAATGTATACGTTAGAAAATTTATTGGTTCCATTATTAAAAACAAAAGCCTATTATAATACAATGTTTGATATTTACTACTTCCTACCTAAAAGCTAACACACACACCAAAAGTGACCATCACACACATACAAGCCGTGGCGTCTTACCCGATATAAAGATACAGAGACTGCACCAAAACACGGATAATTTCATCTTGGAAAATGACAATCGGAACAAACTGGGCTTAGAAGAGAGCACTCGCTCTTTTTATACAGTTTTAGCTCTTTGGAATGACCAACAAACCATCGTAAACCTAATAAACTGTCTGAGACCTTTAGTGGAAAAGGTTGGTATAAAAGGGTATCTCGAACTTCCATAACTAATGACAGTCTAATGGCTAGCATCCTGTTAGTGTCCCATTTCTAGCACGTTTCAATTTAAAAAATTACCTAACTTAACCTCCGTTGTAGCTCTCTCTCTCTCTGATCTGGGGTTCAGGGAAGTTCCAAAGTGTTCTGACCTTTGAGCGTTGAGAAAAAAACTCAGAAATGATGCATTTTAACATATGCGTTTTTGTCAGACATAAAAGCAGTAAGAATCAATCCCTTTAGGCGAGCAAACTTCTCAAACAATGCACATTCTGGGAAAAATATAACTATGATAATTTTAAACGCACATGACTTGGGCACCTCCACAGCTTCGTAAACTAATGTCGTTGAAATGCTCACAACAGCAGTATAAAGGTCACCAAGCACGGATTTCATCGCTTTTGCGATAAAACTATATGGTAAAATCTCGGCCATCACCTTCAGTAAAATGGAAGAAAACATGGCACGCTAAGCCTATGTCCTAGAATTAAAACGACAAAACAAAACAAAATTAAAAAAAAAAAACATGACACGCATACGCCATGCTAGATATGGGCCATATGTAGATTAGATTTCAAGTTAATTTTATCTTCTAAATTTTAGATCTAAATCTGGAGTGTTATATTTTTTACCTCAGGTTAAGAATCGGACGAAGCTCTAATGGTTCTGACCTAAATCTACCATGATTCTTACTGCTGTGCGGGATGGTGTATCAAAATTGCTTTAAGAGCGAGTTATTTATGTTGCATAATTTTTTTTCCTATCTTGCCAAGCAAAGAGAGCACAATGTGCAAGAAAAGAGGTAGATTGGAGTTTTACCAGGATGCACGTGACCCTGCTGTGATTGAGGTCAAAACCATTTAACTATACATGTGTGTTCTTCTACCTTCCCAGCAAGGTAATCCCAGATAACACGCTCCAGCCATGTTGAACACTTTACCATTGTGCCTATACATAAACTACTTACATATATATATATAGATATATATAGATATATATATATATATATATATATATATAGATATATATAGATATAGATAGATAGATAGATAGATGGATAGATAGATAGATAGATAGATAGATAGATGGATAGATAGATAGGTAGATAGCTAGACAGATATTATAGGTTTTAAGGTAAAATAACAGAATTCAGAGAGTGCTCTACTTCAGGAGCGTAATAATTGTCATATTTACATAAATATTGTGCCTTGCCATGACATCGAAGTTTCGGGCAGATTTGCCCTTATCAGATGGTTGACTGATCTGTGTTGGCTGGCTGGTCTGTGTTTACCAGCATGGCCGGCTGTGATACGTTCGCTAACCAGAACTTTCTTCTATGAGCACAATGCGAAAAAATCTCCTTACGCAAATTTAAGGAACTCTTTTTTAGTATAGCAAGTTTTTCTTCTAGGCACAACGGACAAGACCAGCCTTGGTGAACACATTTGGGCCCTAAAAGACAACAACATAGAACACAAAATAGAATGGCCGATACTAAAAAAAAAACTAGACCGTATAATGCCAGGGGAAAAGACTTGTCCGTTGTGCTTAGAAAAAAGAAAAACTTGCTATAAACAAAAAATGAGGTTCCCTAAACAGACTTTTGATGAAATTTTGATAAATTTTTCAGGAAAAAAAATGATTAAAATTCTTAACGATCCATCTCACCCATTGCACAGCCGGATCCTTTTTTCAGAAAGAATCGGGATGTTTGTTTTAATTTTAAAAGAAACCAAAACCGAAAGGTACAGACAATCTTTCATGCCTAGAAAGGTGAGAAATTTCTAAAATGAAAAAAATCAAGAAAAATGAAATTTTCTAAATTCTTTGACACTTCATATACATATCTTTTACATCTTCCATAACCTGTGATTAGTTATATAATTAAATATACGTATCAAATCTTTTTATGATGACACCATAAATTTCTTATTATATAGGTACATGTATATTTAAGTTAATTCAATTTCTTTTTGTTGATTCATTTTTATAGTTCTGATGTATCCAGTGCCATTTCTGCTGTATACTACCTAATTGACAGTACTCTGTTTTTATGTATTTTTTAATGTATGTATCTTTATGTGTACATGTTTTAATTTTTGTATTCTGCACCAAATTTGTTTTGAGACAATAAAGTATTATCTCATCTTATCTTATTTGTAATGAAATGATCATGCTCGCCGTACCATTCCACCAGACGTTCTCCGCGTGCGTTGATGTCCCCAACTGACCTAACACTCTCCCTATTCCCCTTCAACTACCTCTCCTCCTCCTCTGTCTCTTGCTCTCCCTATGCCCCTCTTTTCTATATCTAGACCTAGGACAGCTGAATCGGTTTCTGTTACTATGAGATCTGTATGGAACAAGTTTAAGTCTAGATCTTGACGTGAACTATTTTGTTTCGTTGCTTTTTTATGATTTTTCTTTCACCGACATCGAAAAAGTTTTAAACGGAGCTCGCCATAGTATCAGCTACCGAACATTGCGCATCGGGAAAGAAAAATAAAAACTACTATTTAGTGTGCTCAGTGCACTGTCTTAATCTTCATCAGTCCTATTCAAGCCGGATAGAGTCCTCGGACTTTTTCCCTATCCTATTTTATTGCCTACAGGTCAGTCGCCCAATAACTCAACAAAAGGGGAAGAATTTGAAGTTAAATCTAGAAAGGCTGGGCGACAGTCTCGGACAGTTGTGTCCTGGAGCAAATTTTCTCAGATGACAATCTCGGTCTAGATCTTCATTCTACAGCTTGGTAAGATATTAAAAAAAACGCAATTATTAAAACCTCACACCTTTCGATTTAAGATCTCGAGTGGGATGGTCAGCAATCTTGCAAATTTGGCTATCGGACAATGACAGCTATTGACAGCGCTGTCCTTATCTTCACATAACGAAACCAGATGGCCGGAAGCTGGACAATGATTTTCAAGGGAGAAATTATTAATCTCGCACGCTAATCTACACACTTTGGTTGATTTTAATTAATAGTTATTCAAATGTTAACTTTTCGAGTTTAAAAACGGCTCTCCAAACCTAGGCATATTATAAATCAAACTGTTTACCATTTTCAACTCTTCGAAATAGTGAGGGCTCCTCTCACTATTCTTTTTATAAATAAATGCACTGATATAATGTCTACGTGTTGCCGTTTAACTAAAAAATCATGTTGTTTTGTGAAAACTTTTCTTTTCTGCTGGCATTTGGCTGTGGGAATGACTCAAGTAAGTCTCGCTGTGATTCAAAGCTCATTATTTTCAATTGGACATAATTTTGGTTAAGCTGTTACTGTCCCTCCATAATCAGCCCTCTAACTTAACTATGCACGTAGTATTGTACGCCCTGTGTCATATAACGTGTGTGCTGTAGTGCGCACTGTAACGTGACCTACAAAGGTCAAACAGTAAAAGCAAAGGTGAAGCAGTAAGTGGTCTGACAACACGAATAAATTGATACACCCTTCGCCGGAGACCTTTTTATTAGTATTATAACAGGGCAAAGAACGAAAAGTAAACAGCATCCTATCTTCGCCCCCTCTCATTCTCTCTCTCTCTCTCCCACAGTAAATCTGTAAGCCTAAAACTCACTCAACGGACCAGCAGCAAAATGCCAATACTGTCAACTTTTGTTTGCCAGTTCTTTACTTCCTGTGACCTATTAACATGAAAAGTGGTAAACATCTCGGTGTTATAGAAACGGAAAAATTGTGGTAGCGGAGTGAAGGTAGCATGACCAGACCACTCAAATTGAAGACACCCACCCCCTCCCCGCAAAAAAAGAAAAAAAATACGTAACATCCGGTTAGTCTGCACCAGTGCGCTGTTGACACCTTGAGGGGCAGGTTACAAGTTTAAGACCGAGAAACACTGTTAAATAATGTTTTCAAAACCTGTGTTCGTTTACCAAGGGAAAAAAAAGAAATAAAGTGAGTAACTAGTATCTCTCTTTGCATACAGTTGGAAATCTGTAAATGAAAATGTTGTCATATTCGTGTCTGAGTTTTTCATTGTATGGCCGTCCATCGCCAACGTCTCCCTCCTCATTCCACATCTACTGGGGTCTGTCTTGCCATTTTTCCAAATCCTCTGATTGCGCACTCTGTCCACCTATTCGATCCCCAGAAGTCTGCGTCAAGCATTTGTTGATGAAGACCTGCATTCGACTTTGTACATTGGCATTTTTAAAAGCGCGTATAGTCACACAACCATATACCAAAACTGATTTGACGTTTGAGGTGAAAGTGAGCGATATAACTTTATTTCTCCAGGACTTGTTAAGTATTGCGAACAGCTCTTCCAATGTGTGCCTTTACCCCAGTGTCCCTAGCTCTTTATTTCTCAATGATGCTATATCAGTAGCAAAAGTAAGCAACTTCTTCCAGTGGCGTTAGCGCATCTGAGCTATTTCCCAGAAACATAGTGATCTCTACTGTTTCATTAGGACCGCAATAAGTTTAAGTAGATCTATATTGATTACATTCTTGAAATCAATGTGTACATGTAGCACGAACTATTAGCCGAGACTTGTTTGGAAAAAGAACAACATACAGATCATATTAGTTTCGATGCTTAAATATTATACTCTGAAAATTAAAAAAGAAATCTTGATTAGAACGAAACCAAAAAAAATTATAAACTTGATGATAAAATTTGTTGACTGAATAGACTTATCTCTTTTCTGTTATTATAAATCACAGTTTTACATGAACTTGAGTGAAACAAGAAGATGGTAATTTTACAGCTCCGAAAATACAAAACTTAGACAAGAGTCCCAGTAGAGCTGTGTGGATAAGCTTATCCCAAAATGATATTTGCTATCTGTCCTCCTCTCTCTGTGACCGGCTATGTGGCCTAGCGGTAAGACACTCTCTGAGATATCGGGAGCAGTGGGTACAATCCCCGACCGAGTCAAACCAAGGACTTTAAAATTGGTATTAGCAGCTGATCCGCCTAGTGTCTGGAATTATGGATTTATATTAGTGCTAAGTCTGGTCGACCTGGTGTCAGGATAATGTGACTGGGTGTGGTGTATGCAAGCGCTCCTTACACACAGTGTGGCAGCACGCTTTCAATTGTACCAAGCGCTGTCTCTGATATAACCTTGTAGTTGAAAAGAGACGTTACAATTCAAATAACCAACCAATCCTCTCTCTGTGTGCGTGTCTCTCTCCCGCTGTCTCTATCTCTTTATCATCATCTCTTTGTCTGTCTGTGTCTGTGTCTGTGTCTGTCTTTCTCTCTGTCTCTCTCTCTCTATCATATTCCATCTCTA
>BMAT01001749.1:129333-142684 GCA_019649035.1 Elysia marginata | reverse complement strand
GATTCATAAGACTTTCAACGAAATGATACAAAACGTTAAAAATGTGTAGTAGAACCTAATCTCTAAAACAAATTAGAGAGGTTTTTTTTTAAGTTAGCCCATTTTTTCAATAGATTTTTTGTTATGCTCCAGCACTACAAAGGGTAACAACCCAGATTTTGCAAACATTTTTATTAAAAATCAACAAAAAGGTAAGCAACAAAAACAAAAACAACAAAGCCTCTCTATTTCTCTGTTTCTTGCTCCAATCACAATGAACACACAAATTTTCAGAGGATTAATTTAACTGATCTTGAAGCAAAAGGGATGTCAGTGAGAAAAACAGTGTATTTTGAGGTTAAAAAAAAGGTACCGGTGGTGAAGTGTGTAGATGCTGGCGGTAGGGCGTGGGTGTATACGTTATGACGCGTTCTGCCCGCATCTTTGACGGTCGCTGATTTACAAAGAAAGACCTTGACAGTAAAACGCAGAAAGCTGAAATATCAGCGTAACCTGAGAACTTACAATGAAGCATTCAGAGCAAATGTTTGACATTGTTACACAGAGAGAGAGGGAGAGAGAGAGAGAGAGAGAGAGAGAGAGAGAGAGAGAGAGAGAGGGGAGAGAGAGAGAGAGAGAGGGAGAGTGAGAGAGAGTGAGAGAGAAAGGGAGACGCCATTTTTTGTCCATCAATATGTCTGTCTCTGTTCTTTTCTATGTCTCTGTTAATCTTACTCTACCTCTCAATTCATCAAACGATCTTTAATCAATTTTCTTTGGCGTCTCTCTGATTTTTATATATTCGTTTTTTATCCCGACACTATCCCTCCCACGTTCATTACGCGTGAGACAATGTTTGTTCGTTTTTAATATGCTTGCAGATTGAGTTTTCAGGGGGGGGGGGGGGGAAGAAAAGAATGAAATGATGGTTGATATAACTAGTCCATGTATTTTATTCAGCTTTCACACCTCCATCAGTGTTATAAAATGATAAATAGATCACTAATCACCTGGAAATTCATTTCCTTTTTTTTGATAATTTATATCTTTACCACAATATTCTCTCTCTCATCTCCCTCTCTCTCTCTCTCTCATCTCCCTCTCTCTCTCTCATCTCCCTCTCTCTCTCTCTCATCTCCCTCTCCCTCTCTCTCTCTCTTTTATCCTCGTATTCTCTTCACTTCCCATCACAATAAACCAGAGGTTCCATCTCGTCCTATATACATCCCCAGTCACTGGATGTGTGTACGTCCCTAACCCCGAACTCAATCCGGCAGGCATCCGCTCCTACGTCACTCGATGGCGGCTGGCTGGTCACAATCTGCACACTCGCCGCTCCACGCTATCCTAACACAGGCGATCGAATTCACGTGCGTGGGTAGCAAGGGAGGCTTGTAGTTCCCAAGCACTGATTCTAGCACACGGTTTTTTGTTTTTAAATCCTCTGTTTGTGTTTTCTTCTCCTATAAAGCGCCTTTTTTGTCCATACAAATCTTAGAGTTTAATGTGACGTATTCAAAGAGATTTTTTCCTTGTACTAGGCTACCCGCTAAGATGACATGAGACGCCTACTAGGACCTGGAAATCTTAGTTTATCGCTGTCAGGTGTCCGGGCTTCGTGAGTGCTCAGTGCTGTGTGATGTAGGCTCAGATTTCAATGGGAATGTCTGTTGTTATGGTCAGTCTTAAAAAAATCTAGATCTATATCTGTAGCTACGCGATAGTCAAACTGTTAACTGTGGAAAAGTTAGAAAGAAAAACCAGCTTCGTTGATTCCACTAAAGACACAGTGATGTTTCGAAGTTTTTTTTACTCATACCAATGGAAAAATATCGTAAGTATATTTTTTAAATATTTAACGGAATTATATTATGACGCTTTTGTTGTTGAATTGGCATGCACGAAGCGATGATGAAACAAAAGAAAAATGTCTGAAAATTAAAAAAAAAGAAAAATAAAACAGAAAAAGAGAAAACAACGGAGACTAAGACAATAAAATAAATATCTTGATTGTTGACATAATTTTGACAGGATTGGCAGAAAAAGTTACAAAGCTGAACAAAAAATAATAATTGATCAGTGGGGCAAAGAAAAACAACATAACAAATATATTAAATATGAGATAGGTGGAGCGAAGTGCAAAGAAAGAGCAATATTGAAAAAAAAAACCAGATCGATTTATGCAAGATGAAAGAATAAGATACTACTTTGAGTTGAAACGTTTGATCATGACGTTATTGCGTAAAACAATGAAGATTGTTTTGAAAATGGACCCGGCCGGCTATAAGCTACAGATAAAAAAAATTGATCGACAAATACAAAACAAAATTGAAACTGATTAATAGATAGATGGAAATAGCCGCAAAGAAAAGCTAACAGTGCTATTTAAATTTATTTGAAAAATAATAACAAAATTACGAAATTTTCAAATTAGATAACAGATAAGTATTATTTAAAAGCAAAATTTTGAAGCATTGGAGAGGGATTGTATACTAAACATCTTATACTGAACATGCTAGAACAAACGCTTTTTTAAAACGATATTTCCTTGAAAAGACGAATATGAATGGTTATATTTTTACAATTTGAAAACTATTTATACACAAAGAATAAAACAATCAACGCTTCAAATTTTAAAACGTAGAAAGAGACCACACAAGTAAAGTCCAAGAAAAATATTATAATTACTCAACCCATTTAATTAACGTTAACCGTATATATATATATATATATATATATATATATCCAGAGTACTGCTGTTACGTTCTTATAATTTGCGTTGTCTCTCTCACCCTTTGATGCCGGCAATTATAGTAGTCAATGCAATTCTGCTCTTTTTCTTATTGGCGAGGTAATTGGGTTTAAGTCTGGCTCACAAACATTTTCATAAGTAAAAAAGGCAATTTCATTTATACAGTAGAAGCTATTCATCCGAAAATAAAAGCACAAAAAATGACAGTGGCTCTAATGAGATCATCTTTTTTTCAACTTGGTTTTTTTTAAAAGCACTTTAAACATACTATGTTGCACGCTTAACGATGAAGTACACTTGAGGACCTCTTAATCCCGGAAAAAGTGCCAGACAGCCTTTGGAATGAGAAAATAAAAATGCCTGATTACTGGGGATTAGAGATAATGTTGAATAAATAGGGAAGGAAAAAGAATAAAAAAGGTTATTAAAGGAAAGGAGGTGGGGGGAAAGAAAGAAAGAAATAAAGAAAGAGAGAGAGAGAGAGAGAGAGAGAGAGAGAGAGAGAGAGAGAGAGAGAGAGAGTTAAGAAGGAGGAGAAACATAGACGATGAGGATAAGAAAAAGAGTGAGCGTGTCTCGAGAAATTCCAAATTTATTTCTAGAGGAAAACTACATGGAGGATACAAGGACAGGAAATGTCCAGAAACCTCTTACACCTTCCAATTTTCTCCCACCATCATTCTCTGGGCCGTAAGAGGATCGATCGATTTGACGTATTGACCTCTTTCTTGCATCGACTCAGCTCCGCTACCGTGTCAACAAACGCCGCTTTTCTTTCACACTTGCCGCCTCTTTAGTTTGTTTGTTGAAATGTCTGAGGGGGGAAAGCCATGATCAGATTCAAAGTCAGCCCTAAACACTATGCACACGATGGCTAGATCCATCATTAGTGGACAAGATTTAGACTTTAGAAGTGTTTACGAAACGACCGCTCAATAGGCGGAGCTGTAAAAAAAAATACCGTTTTTAGAACGAAACCACCCCCACCACCATTATAGTCACTACCACCACCACTGCCACCACCACAATCATCATCATCATCATCATCATCATCAGCATCATCATCATCATCATCCTCCTCATCATCATCCTCCTCCTCCTCCTCATCATCATCGTCATCATCATCATCATCATCATCATCATCATCATCATCACCATCCTCCTCCTCCTAATCATCATCATCATCATCATTATCATCATCATCATCATCATCATCATCATCGCCGTCGTCGCCCTCGCCGTCGTCATATTTTATCCATACCATTAAACCTTTATAAATATCTTTTTGCTCGCTGCCTTTCTTACTAAGAACTATCAAGATACCGGAAACACCACATTTACTTGTTGTGAATGGAAAGTTTTACTTTAAAAAAACAGTTTGATTTCAACCTTTTCATGTTTTTTCTGAGAGTTAAATTATAATGAACGGCTGTAGCTTCGGTAAGTGTTTTCCATTGATGAGCATTAGCACTGTAGTAAGCCAAGGCTGCCGCTATCTTCAAACAAACCCTTAATCTTGGAAAGGGCAAATCAATAAAGTTGCATTTATCTGGAAAACTCACGCTTGCCTTGACGAAGATGATGGGTTCAGTTCCGGTTAGTGTAGGATTTGACTAGGTCTGGTACTCTCCAAACAAAATCAATACTGAAACTAGGGGGTTTCTCAAAGCATAGGCATTTTTATTAGCACCACACCTGAAGTTCGTGGATTGAATTCCATTTTCTCAAAAATTTTTCAGTTATCATCTCTCTATTGAAAAGTGGGAATAAAAGCTCACCGAATTTTCAATGATGTTTCTTTTTGGTACGAGTTTTTTCTGTTCCTCTGACCCATTAGACGAGACAGGAAATACACTGGATGCGAATAAGGTAATTTTTTTTTGCCTTTTGTATAAATCAAAGGCACCATCACACTGTATTTTATTTTAGTAAATATTTTTTTTCGATTGGCGCCTGACACACAGAAAATGAACTTTTGTATACTTCGTAATTATCCTGAATGTAAACTATTCTTTTTTTTATTTCTACTACATTAAAGTTAACCGATTTCAAGTATATCTTTTTAAAAAATCTTTTTATGATTTTTAGGCAGAATGCGAGAAGTTTTTCTGAACTCTTGATATAGTACTGTCAATGCTTTCAACAGCGGATTTAACAGTGCACTTTTCCAGTTTTGTTTTATGAAACTTGGTATACACTCTTATCCATAACAAATGCTTAAAGACAATTTGGAGTAAAAATAATAATAACAGTAAACAATAATGATAATAATAATAATAATAATAATAATAATAATAATAACATTAATAATTATAACAATAATAACGAGATGTATCTAGCGCCTTTTACAACAAAGGATTCTCAAAGTGCTAGACTAAAAAAAAACCAAGCAAACATAAAAAGACCAATAAACAATATCTGTTTTATATCTACAGTTCAGACAAAACAGCTAAAATTCATTTAAGGCTATTAAAAAGTATTACAATTCAACATTGTCATACATGGCCAATTTCAGTGCTCTAAATTAGTGGTAAAAATGAATTGGTGCCTGTTAATTCTACACATTTATAAAACTGCCTGTACGTGAAATTTGGATTATTCGTCGAGAGTGCAACGATTAAAAAAAACTCTGCCTGTCTCTGCATGTTTATTGAAATACAAGCGGGCATACATAACCTTTTTAAAAGATACAATTTTCATTATCACCATCATCATCATCGTCGTCATCATCATCATCATCATCATGATTGGCCGGGCCACGGACAAGTCAATGCCACATTCTCCGGGCATGGGCAAGCTTTCCTCACCCTTTTCCCATCATTGTCATTTTCATCTCTACACTAACCTTTCATGTCTCTCTGGGCCTACCCCTGCATCTTTCCCTCGTGAACTTGGCTGTAGTGACTGCCTTGTGATGATTTTGTGTGGCTTTCTGAGTATGTGTCCAATCCAACCACATCAGTCCACTTTTCGCTCCACTTTTGATTTCTACCCCGTTTCCAAAGCTTCTCATTCTCTACTTTGTCACGCCATTTTATATTGACTATAAAGTTACTCCGTAGGTTTGCACTTTCCATTTTGGGGCCGCCCAAGATTCACATCAATACAACAAAACTGATTTGACGTTGAGTTGTAAAGTCTGATTTTGACCTTTTGGTATTTGTATTCTCATTATAACCAATCGTTAAAAATCGTCAGTTAGTTAGTTAATTAATGCCCGTCCGCTGCGACGTCGACTGACGTCTCTGCCTGGGCTGATCTGTATATTGCTGTCGTCAGGTGCTTCTACTCCGATCTGTTCTGTTCCTGTTCTATGTCGCGAAGGTGGTCAAGGTTTTTAATTTAATGTAATCTAGTTGGCCAGTGGTCGTTGTTGTGACTCTTGAGGTCTCGTCGTAGTGTAGTCACAATCGATGTTTTTGGTCGTCCTCGTGGTTTGATTCCCTCAGTCTCGAAGAATTAAGTCATTGGAACGTTGGGTGGTGTATTGGTGGCCTGTCTTAAAATATGACCGAAAAGTCGCCATCGCGCTTCGAGAATGTTTAAAGATATGGGAGTTTCACCTGTCTTCTGATAGAGAGCATTGTTTTTGATAACTGTGAGATATGTGATATTGAGGATTGTTCTTAATTGCCTGCGGTGGAAAGTCTTTAATTTGTGTTCTTCTTGCTTTGTCAGAGACCATGTGCGGCAGTTATACAGAAGTATTGACTTCACGAGTGCTTGGTATAGGTTTAGTCTTTTTACTTGTTTCACCTTGTCGTTTCTTATCCAGATGCTTGACAGCTTTTGTAGGGCGAGGTTAAATAATTGTTTCCTTCTTTCACTATCTTCTGTATCTCCCAGCAATAAGCCTACTTTCTTCACTTTTTTCCAATCTTCTCCGTCTTTTTGAACGAGTGTGTATTTAGACTTGTTGGAATTAACATTTAACCTGAAGTCTGCTAAACCCCAAAAAATCGTAGCACCTGTGAAATAGTGTACTTGTTTTTGTTACATAAATGCGGTGAGAAATTTCAGTCAAGATCAGTGGACCTTGTGTTGTCCAAAAAGAGAAAGCTGCTTCTTTGAATATTGTAGTCTGAGACACCTGCCACGAACTGTTCAGAGTACATTAGTTAGATGGGGTAAATTTCTTATTGCAAGGCATCGATGCTTTGAACACTTCATTTCTAAGCTATCGAATGTTAAAAATAAACAAAATGTTCCGAATTTGGTGGAGAGATATAAGGCTTTGCTTTATAGAAAAAAAAGAGAAATAATTCTTTAACTGGCGTTTTTCTAATTAGAATTTTCAGCTTACTTACCTCACTCGTGGCAAAATATACAAAATGAGGAAAATTAGATCCCGCCGACTGTCCTTATAAAAACTGAGACCTTTTTATAAAATGGCTAAAATCCCAACAAACGTGGCCCCATCTGATGTGTAGAAGATCAAAGCAGGACCATGTGTGCTTAAACTGCGATCGTCACAAAACAACCCTAATATTACCACATAAGGCAAGATAAGATAAGATAAGATGAGCTTTGTTTATACACGGGGGACACTTGCGTGTGATATATCAATACATGGATGACACATTTAACGCAAATAACAAAGATTCTGTAAAGTGGGACAAAATTAAGTAAGAAAATATCACATGAACTATTTATATTATGTCTCTATTCCTACCTCCCTTTTACTCACTCTTTAGTTTGAATCACCAAACATGAGAGAAGGCTAAAATAATTTTAGGGCGAACGGCGAGACACATTAGAAAAACTATGCATGAAGGGAGCGGTAGAGGTTTAAGGAGCAGAGAATGACCTAGAAGACGGCGGGAGAAATATATTGCGGAATGGCTGGAAATCACACTTATTGAAGCAGATCAAAGAGCGTATGCCAAAAAAGAAACGCCTGAAGCTTATATGGGAGGCTACGTCCACATGAATCCGTCTTGAAGAAAAAGAAGAAAAAGAAGGAGAAGAAGGAAAAAGAAGAAAAAGAAGAAGAAGAAGGAGAAGCAGAAAAAGAAGAAAAAGAAGGAGGAGAAGGAGAAGAAGAAGAAGAAGAAGAAGAAGAAGAAGAAGAAGAAGAAGAAGAAGAAGAAGAAGAAGAAGATATATAATTTATTGAAAAATTTCTAAAAGACCGACAAGATTACAGCGTCGAAAACAACATGTTTGGCCTTCAAGCATGCTAAGCCGATAAAGAAAGTGACTGGCGCAAGTTAACTGACCTTTAACCAAACCATTCCGCCAGAGTTGTGAAAAATCTGTAACTTGACACCTATTCCCTCCGCTCGTCAAAAAAATCAATAAGTAAAAATAACATCAATAAACAAGCGACTTTTCCGTTTTTATTTAAAACCAGCTGAGATTCCTATAAATTCGTAGGTGGAATGATACGAACAAAAATCTAAATTAAGATGCATGCGTATTTTAAATTTCGATTCAAAGAGTGATAGTTTTTTTTAGGCAGGTATGGATTGGCAAATTGATCATTTTTTTCGAACAGTCTTTATGACAAATTACATTATTTCTAAAGTGCCTATTCATGAAGCAACAATAGTTGTCAGAACAAGATAATGAAAGATGTCCCCCAACACAGCAAAAAAGGAACCTTTAATTTTGTTCACCACACGGGTGAAGAGCAAAGGCCGTTTTTAGGGAATAAAGGATTTGTGAAAAGCTTCTTACCCTAACCCATGAAACATTTTTATAGAAGTAGAGTTAAGATATTCTTTTATTTGACTCTGTTGCAAAAATTAAGAGCAGAAAGGACGGAGGGTGGTCCTCTTGTGCGGATAGGTTAAGAGGAGTGCATATTTTTGTTTTTGGTTAAGGTTGGCATAGAGAGAGCGAGAGAAAGAGAGAGACAGAGAGAGAGAGTGAGAAAGACAAATAGAGAGAGAAAGATATATAGATCGATAGACAAGGATAGAGAGATATATAAAGAGAGAGAAGGCAATAGTAAGTGTCTATAAAAGTGAGATCAGAGAAGTAGAGAGAAAGGTGTAGATATATAAAGGCAAAGAAAAACATAGAAGGAGAAAAGGAGAGAGAAAGAGAGAGTGAAAGAGAAAGAGAGATTGAGTGAGATGAGGAGGGAGAGATTCATATCATAAAGAATAAAAAAACATCAACGGACCTGCAGATGGATTCACATTATCTGAAATGATGCAAAAATTCGATTTATAAAAACAAATTCTTTATAGATATTATCTAAATACATATATAAAATAAGCAAACATTTTCCCAGAATTTATTCAGAAACCTGAATAAGTTTTCCTTTCTTTGTCTAAACAGTCCGCTTATCTATTAGTCATTAGAATCGATGAGCTTGATGAAACTTGCAGGTAAACAAAGAGAAAAAATACAAAGAACATTAGAACAAAACACATGAAAACAAAGTCCAACAAAAAGTTTTGACCCAACAATCGAAACCTTTTCAGTGATGGTCGTTATAAATATTGATGACAAAAAAATTAACGCAGCAAAAGGGGCGACTAAAAAAAATCAATGTTAATAAAGACAAATGGTTATAATGATAGAGTGCGAAAAGCGCTAAATGAGTTGTGTTTCATTGAGACTTAAGCCGGCCCAGCCGTCTTTTCAAAGGGCTTTGCTAAAACCACATAATGTGTCGACGTTAAACATTTTGGTATCAAAACAAAACAAAAAGATGAATAACGCTGTTCTAAGACAAAGGTGTTTTTTGGATAAAATTTTGCACTCTAAGTCATTTCGAAAAGAGCAATAAGCCATGCCTCATAGATACATCCAAATTAATGTCAAGTGGGATAAAATCAACTTCAAAATATCAATTAAAAAGTTTATTTTACAATTTTTGTTTGCTTGTAAAGTAAGCTGTTTGTGGAAATGTCATTAAATAAAACTAAAATTCATTCATAACAAAGGAAATGAAGCATAATAAATGCAGGAAGTTTGAACGTTTAGTGGTTTAGGCTTTTTCAAAAACACTCTTTGTTGTAATTGTTGGGCTGCAATTTTAAAAGTTTTGTTTCTCTCTATCCAAAGTAGGCATACTTCTTGTCAACACAAATAAAGGTAAATTGTTTTCACTACAACGTTTTTTTTATCAATTTCATTTATAAACAGCCTTATAAAATCAATAGCTAAAACTTAAAAGAGGACAACTCTGAAGACATTGTATACCACTGTATCGATTAATTGACAGTTCAAGCAAGATTGGCGATTGATGGATTCGTTCCATAAGATGGAGAGAGGGATGGACCGTGGAAACTAATTGGACACATCATCTGTCCAATCCGATCAGGTTTTCGGGAAGCCCTTGTCAGGACAATGTCATTAAAGTCCACATTTAGCTCAGTCCGAGGTAAGCAGATTCTGGTGATGATGATGATGATGATGGTAGGGTGGCTGCCACCTGAATAGGCTGTGAATGTCTTATTCATACCTTTTGCTTGACACTGGTTTTTATGTTGACAGTGTGTGCGCAGACACTAATGTCTCAACATTTCTACAGTTCAAAGGACTTTGGTTTATCTTATGTGTTTTCGATTCAAGCGTGGACACGTAATCTAAGGTCTCGTTGTTTCTACTTTTTGTTTTACACTTGTGTAGATGTTGATAAAGCAGATGCCTGAACTGACTCTACGGTCTTCACTTAGTGTAGGGGTTGTTATACTATTTATCAGACCTAGTTAATGTTCGCAATGTCACTTGAGCTAGAGATCGGCCTCTTTGCGTTGACCAGTCTATGAGACCACATATTTTCTCACACATAAAATTACTTTTTAGCCTAATCCCTTTTGCATGTGACGCCTCGACTGCTCCGATCTTTTGTGGAAGGTTTCTTTCACTATTTTCTTTCATGAGAAATGGAGCTCAATGTTGTTTAAATAACCTTTATAACTGTCTTTAGTAAAAGACAGGGGGCGTGATAGATCTGAGTTGGGGACATTTAGTAAAGGTGTAAATCGACATCCTTTGAGTTTGTTTCCTCGCCTCTTCTAAGTAGACGTTTTAGACATTCTGAAATTTAAATTACAAGAGTGATATCAATGCACTATTTGTGGAGATATACTCATTATATATATCTTACTGGACTCGGTATTTAATGTCCAAAAGCTTTTTTTAACCTTGCTTCGTAACGAAAAAAAACTCGATTTTCACTCTTCTGACTGAGTGAGTGTCTAGGTGCTGCAACTGTATATAAGAGCAGACTTTACCTGAGAAATGTTAAGTTCAAACTTAAGGTTACGAAAAACTTTTCATGTAAAATATGTTTGACTATTCCAACCATTCTTCTATTAGCACTGCAAAAAAATGAAAGGTGTTTTCCAAGTACTATCATATCGCTCTCTTTTTTTCATGTAGTAAGCGAAATAGCCTGGAAAAAAAAGTGACGAGGCACATGATTTTTCGCCGAAATATTTAAATTACGCAAATGTAAGCTTCAAAGTGATATACATGGTACACATTCCGAATTAAATCTTTATCATTTTTTAGCTCTATCGCTTCTTAACCCGGGAGAGCAGCTGTGAAAAGGGAATATATTTTTTTTTAAAATATAGCGTTAAAATCTAGCCACATTCAGCCAAAACTCTCACTCAATATTTTTACAAGGTAAAGAAACCCTTTCTGAAACAGGTATGGACACATTTCTGTCGAGACCATAAATTCAGAACCCAGAAAACAAGATCACGTCGTAGTTGAAAAAGAGATTGGGGTTGGGAAGTCACCAATCACATCTCAGCTGAAAGGATTGAGTACAGTTACTTTGCAGGCAACTTTTTTCTGCCCTTTAGTTGATTAGATTAGGGCTTTTTGGCTCGGTTGCCCTATCGATTCTTCCCTACAGATCATGGAGCTCTCTTGGTCTCTGGAACTTTTTTTGACATTTTTTCTTTTTTAACTCTAGCTTGGACCCGACGCTTCTGTCACTGACAGAGGTTTTTTTTTTAATTCTCGTGCCGAACTTTCTCTTCTGGGTCTCATTTCTTCAGATGACTCTGACGAGTCAGTTATGGTGCATTTAAGATCTTCGTGAAATACGAACTAAAATTGTACTGGATTCGGGCTGAAGGATAGATTCACCCTGGATATATAGAAATGTTTTAAACCACTCAAGTTAGTTTCAAGGTAAAGTTGTTTAAATTGTGTGTTTGAAATTCCTTCATGTATTAAATTTTACGAAGAATTTTGTGAAATACGGACTAAATGTATTGATTCCGGCTGAGAGATGAAACTATACAGGGCTTCTTGAAGTATTCTCCAGCATTTGTGTTTTTAATATAAATTGTTGTAAAATAAACTGATATTTTTATTCACCTTTTGTTAAGAGCAACGATTTATTACTCATTTAATGATATAAAACAAATTCCTGATGTATTAGGAAGTGTTCAATATTTTAAAAAATCTACATAATTTTTTTCGCGAGAGCAAATTTTTCTTCATCAATGGTGTACCTATTCGTGCGTCAAGAGTTTTTATATAGTAAGCTTTATACTTATGAGAAAAAATAAAGACAAAGTTGATCTAATCGTGAACGTTAAAAGTAAACGGTAAAAGAGAACTAGGACTACCAAAAGTTTGAATTTCACTTGCAGTGGTTTAAGAATTCAAATCGCTTGAGCTTATTAACGGAAGCATAAAATTTGTGTATTAAACTTTGCAATATTTAGTTCGAGGATAAAAGTGTTTGCGACTTTTATAATATTGAACTTTTACCTTTATGAAAAATATAAAGGCCTGTAAGGTTTTAAGAGTATGTTAACATCAACCGAACGTTTAAACCCTTTGATCCAAGATCGAGAATCTAAGACACTGAAATTAGCTACTTTCATTCGTTAAACATTAGATATAAAAGTTATAAGTGGTTCTGCCACTAAAATTATTCTCACCAACTCAAAATAATCTTTCGTTAAGGTGAATTGCCGATATTTTATCTAGAAAAATGTATTTTTGTAGGAAGCGGCACACACGGGTAAATGTCACACGTATACCGCAACAATATTAATAAGCGCATTTTTATATAGTCTTAGCATAACATACAACCTCGTCTTTTTTGAAAAGCTTGAAGTGAATTTGGAATGTTTCTTTTATTAAAAGTGGACGACAATCCATTTTAATTGTATGACTTAACTGTGGATGAGTAACGGCATATTTTTTTTACCTCATTTCCTCTCAAGGCTTCTAAATAAACAGCCTATTTAAGTAGGTTTTATTTTCGCGCGCCATAGTCCAAATTTGCATATTGTCAATGAAAAAATAACGACACGAAGTTTGCTCTTTTGTCACATTTTCTTTCAATGTTTAACAACTTAAGTGTAAAAAGAAACAAATAAGAAGAAAACAACAATAAAATACGACAAAAAAAATTTTCTTTTGAAGCTTGGCTCTTCAAAAAAGAGCTATCAATTATTATATACCCAATACGGTATTGCAAATATAAAAAAAGTTGAACCGACATAAATATTGATCTGGTACATACACATACCAGGATAAAGAACATACTATGAACGAGATCTTTGTTTTTATTTTACACCATGCTCTTGGAATTTATGGCAATGTTTACATATCAATCTAATTTTGCCTGTGGGTAGGCACAAATAATTGTGCATCCTGGAGAGAGAGAGAGAGAGAGAGAGAGAG
>BMAT01001749.1:109682-129249 GCA_019649035.1 Elysia marginata | reverse complement strand
AGAGATGCGGACAGAGAGAGAAACAGAGAGAGACAGAGAGAGAAAAACACATAGAGAGAGTCTGTGATGGTGTGTGTGTGTGAGAGAGAGAGAGAGAGAGAGAGAGAGAGAGAGAGAGTGAGAGAAAAGCAAAGAAAAAGGCACAAAACCCCCACAAAATCGCTTTAATAATTAATAATTTTATCTGCACGATATGTTAAGAAGAATAACTGCACCTATTCTCCTCTTGCATCTGAAAATTTAGTAAAGCTGTCTCCTAACAGGTTTATTTATGTTTTTGAAATCATGGCGAGACTGAAAAAGCACGTAATTCATTTAAAGCTGTCTAGACGGCGGATATCTGTGAACGTGCTGAAACTCAATGGTTCTTTTTAAGTACTAACTTTCCACATCTAAATTGGGTATTATGTAAGTAAGCCTGAAACAAAAGATCGTTTGGAGTGTCGGGATTGGTGTCATGTCAGATTTTGTAATAAATTAATTTACAATTGAAATTATGTCATATAATCTGAATTCTAACATGTAATGGGCCGGTTGCAAAATTTTGAACACATAAATTTTATAGAACACGAAATTTTGAGCGCCAAGTTTATTAAACTGCAGCGATTCTAACATGATAAAACATCACACTTTCTGAGGTGCGAGAGATTCTAACATGATAAAACATCACACTTTCTGAGGTGCGAGTGATTCTGGCATAAAATTGACAAAGGTCGTAATTTTCTACTGAAGATGTTAGTCTTATTTATTTCTTTGATTTCAACATCGAAATATAAAATGTTTAGTGTAAAACATTTCTGCACCAAAAGCTGTCGTTTACACAAAGCGAACTTTTGTCACAGCCTCAAATAGCCGTTCGTTTACTCAGCTAGCATCTACACGTAGAGGTCTACGTGTGATCACTTATCTTTTTTAAAAACTTTTACAGGTGTTTTCAATAACAATAACTATCGACACTGTCTATTACAATTTTTGAATTCGTTTTTACAAAAGCGGTATTTACAAATATTTTAAAACAGCTTTAGTTGGGTTTATTGCCTTGAAAAGAAATCGCAACAAACACAGCACTGTCTTCTAAAGCACTGTGTTTTTGTTTCAGTCATTACCCATCTCACTTACATGTTTGCCCTCTTTTGTCTGCATAATCTACTCGCTTTGTTTTTTCCATCTCTCTACTTCTGTCTCTCGTTTCATTTTTTCTTTCATTCTTATGTTAACTTTGAAGTATTCAAATGAAAATGAAAGATAACACAAGTGTAAGAAATAGTGAGAGAGTTTGCAAAAAATAAGAAGAAATGATGTAAAAACGTACACTAAACTTTTTACAATGTTGAAATAAGAATACCTGATGATACCCAATACTATATTTAAACTGTTTTTAATGATGACGTGTTATTCGCTTTTATACCAGAGGAATGTATTTGAAAAAAGTGCTTTTATTCATCACACCTCACCATGGTCGTTCAAGAAAAAAAAACAAACAAAAAAAACGATTCACTTTATTTGTCCAATTGAATATAGAAGAAAAAGTAGCCAACTTTTTTAAAATCTAAACTAATAGCAACACGAAATAGAGTCTAATCGTGAGCGGCACAGTAAGAAGAAAAAAAATCCATCCCTTTGGGCCCGAAAAGTCCGAACAGCGTCTGGGAACTGACAGGAAACTGTTGTCGAGATTTAAAGTTAACAAACACAGCGCTTGACGTTTTAAAACCATTAAAACTCCTGTGATTTAAGTACTTTACGTGCTTTTTTCTTTACTTTAGAGACCTTTAGCACACGCACCGTGTCTCAATACGCGTACGTGAAAATCGGGAAAGCAGATTGAGAAACTATAAAAATAATGAAACCAGTTTCTAAAAATAGAACGTCTGTTGGTCTATTTTTAGAAACTGGTTTCATTATTTTTATAGTTTCTCAATCTGCTTTCCCGATTTTCACGTACGCGTAGTGAGACACGGTGCGTGTGCTAAAGGTCTCTATTATCTTAGAATTGAACACGAACTTCTCTGTTAACTTTTTTATTTTAGAAATTCAGGCAATCTTCAATTTCTCTCATCTTAAGAAAACTAGAAACCGACGGGTTTTTCGTTTTTTAAAATCAAAATCTATCCTTTGAACGATTTTTGTTTTTGGACACTTCCATTATACACGTCTTATTCCATGTTGTTGAAATAAACTTAAACAAAATGCTAAAGGATAAAAATTCAAAGAAATATAAAACCTTCTATAAATAATTAAGTATTCCAACCAATTAAAAAAACTCTGCCTATCTAAGTATCTTTAACTTGTTTACTTGTGATTTTTTTGGCATTATGCGCATAAATTGTCTTTAACATGGTCTATCTATTATGTTCTCTGGCTTCGGAACTTGGGTTTTGACAGCTCTATTCACGACACAATAGTTTTTTAATCTTCTCGATTGAAAAAAAAATCACCGTACTGCTGCAGCTCTAATAAACCCAAGAAGCGGAAAGACCAGTGGTTATTGTAAGAAGAAGACCTCGTCAGACCAGAGGAACAGACTGAGCTAAATTTGGAGAACTAATCAATGTCTATTTTGAGAAGCCCAAAATTGAGTGTTTATCACCATGAGGCCTGAGAAAACCGCAATTATAGAAGGCGTCGCAGAGCCAGACATGACAGGGAAACACACAATGTTTGCTGGTAAATACAAAACTAAAAATGTCATTGCCTTGTACCTGTAAAAAAGAAGAACACCAAATTAGCTAAAGTAAGCTCTTTCACCCATTTTTATTAGAATGAATTTTAATTAATGACTTAAACACACTTATTAGGGTCCTACATAAATAACGGAAAGAAAGCAAAAAGCAAATTGAAAAGGGAAAGAAAACAATAACAAAACATTATGAAAGGCTGTATAGCATAGTTACCTCAGTGAGCAAAGGGAGCTAAATTTTACGGTACCTAGTTGACGACCATTGTGTGAAAAGCTGCCTACTTTCCTTTAAAAAAATCTATGTCTGTTGAATGTACATATTCTATCTCCATTAATTTTTTTATTGCTTTAGTTTCATCTTTCCTTATTGTCTTAAATTCCATCAATTTCTGTACGATATTCGATTTTTATCCATTTCCACTTTAAATTCTATCTTTTTCTATCACTGTTTTTCATCTCTTTTCTTATTATTAGTCCTATCTCTATACTTCTCCCAAACTAAATTTCTACACTATATTCTATGTGTATATATCTTTTTGTGATTACTCCCCTCTCTCTCACTATTACTAGATTCTATCTCTGTTCCACTTTCGCTTTATTTCTTATTCCCCAACCACTCTCTCTCTCTCTTTCTATCCCCCCCCTCTCTGTCTCCCTCTCTCTTTTGGCCTGATATTTCATGTGAATTCCTGTCATTGCCTCTCACACACTATTCTTTATCCTATTTTTTACCTCTTTTCTTCACTGCCTTTTCTTTGAACCTTATCCCACCTCTGCCTGTCCCTCTTACATTTCTTCTTACAATTGCCTCTGGCCTGTCTTTTCACAGCTTCTTTTCCTTTTTTTAAACTCAATTTCACTCGTTTGAATAACCGTCTTTTTTCTCTACCACTTCTCTCTATAGCGCCGGCTCTTCGAGCTTCTCTCTCTCTCTCTCTCGTAATATGTAGGTCCCTTTTTCTCTCCCTCTCTCGACCCCTTTATTATCCTATCCATTCTATCTGTCTTCTCCATCCCCTAATTATTTACACCATCTTTCTGTTCAAATAGTTACACAAAAGAAAAAAACCGAATTGCCCCACCTCTCTCTATTAATTTTCTCTTTCTGTTTTTATCTTTCCGACCTCATCCTAAAGCATTACTTTTATCTTGGCTTTTTTCTCGAATTTTTAACATAAATTTTCGTAAACACACGCCCACGTCTACATCTTTGAAGCATTTGAATGGAAATTCCCTAGAAAGATGCATCCAGAAAATTTATAAACTGTTTTTGTCAACCCATTCTTTTAGATTCTACTCAATGGAAGTTTACCCAAGACACACTACAAAAATATTTTGTTGAAAACTACACCTAGCTTTCAAAATGACTAGCTTTTAAAAAAAATCAAATTTAGAGCTTGACGCTGATTCAAATTTATGGTGTGAAAAAGGAGATTCACTTGGCCTCAATTTAATAAGTAAAGAATACGCCAAATAGAGGCGCCGTTTTTATTGGAACAATTGTTGTGTACTTTGTTTTCATCTCTTCAAAAAGGTGCAGCAAATGATACTTGAATACACAGCAAAACACAGACAGAGCAATCCAAGTCGATCTTAATCTAGCTAAACAACAAATTCATGTAGTTATCATTTTTTCTGTACACGCAAACAGTTTAATGTCTAGAATATGATAAATAACGGACATAAAAATAGAAGACGGTGGGACTCGTAATAAAACTGCTTCCTGTTTTCCGCACTCTATTTCTTAAAAATTTGCAGTGTCGTGTGCAAAAAGGCCAATAATTATGAACATAAACTCCTGTCAGGTAATCTATCATCACTCAGAAATAAAGAGTTTCGTTAGATTTATTATGATGAAGAAAAATGAAAAAAAAAAACAAGACAAAAAAAAAGTAAAAATTTTGAGAAGTTTTATTAGCCGGGTAAGGTTTTTTTTTATTCAATCATAACTATACCTCTTGTTTGACCATAAAAGAGATTGGTTTTACATAAATACAAAAAATGTGGCTTTTTAACGATATGGGTTCCTAAGATTTTAGAATAGAAAGATGTCCAGGTTTTGGGCCTAAACTGGGGTTATTTTATATATCGGATTAGGTTTTCGGCAAACCCACTCATTGATATCGTAATAACACTTCTTATACGTTAAGTTCAAGCAACAAAGACCTTTATGACATTTTAGAAATGGAATTACCTAATCCCCACGAGGTACTTAGATTTCTTAGCGCGGTATGATCTTAACATAGGTACGGTTCAAACTAGAGCGAACCCAATCGTGGATGAATACAGTTTTTATGAATAATACTAAATATAACGTGGTGGTGTGACAATAAGCCTGTGATCTTTGACATCAAAAGCTCTTAATGAATTTGTAATAAATGGACTATTGGATCCCTTGACATCAAGAGAATTCCGTATGATTGATTATATTTCATTAAGGAATATTCATTCCATTGGGAATTAATTTAGTGGGCACGTTTATTGATCTGCAAGGAGCCGTAATTATGTTGCATGGAAACCATTGATTTCCTTGAGAAATTATAGACCAATCATTCAAGCTTACATTTTTTAATAATCCAATCTACATAGAACATCCGGTCTAAGTAAAGCTTCTTAGAAAAAAAATGTGAAGAAATTAACTTTCCACTAACAGATTCATTTTAATTTTTTTTCTGTTTTTGTTTCATTTTTTAAAATTCTCAATTGAAATCGGGCTGAGACATGAAATAGAGGTAGCTTTATGTGTTGAATGATGGATCATCTACTGCCAACAACCTCGCGGCTCGTTCATCATGTAAGTCATGGAAGATAATGAAGTCGAAGTATTTTTCCCGGAAGAAAAAAAAATATCTCATTCTCCATTAAAAAATTTCATTTTCAACCATCCTTCTTCTTTTTGTTCTAAGAAAATCCAGAAAATCTGTAAAATTTTAATCAACAGCTGTTTCGCGACTCGGCTTTTTTCATCTCACAAGCAAAGTGCCCGCGTTTTTGCGAGTTTAAACGAAAATACCTGAATTGATTTTAGTAAATAGTCTAATATTTTTTTCTACGGGCACAAAAAAAGAGTCTAATATTGGGAATATCTCTTTCTTTTCTTTTTGCCCCCCCCCCCCCCCCTACTGTTGCATTATGTACACCGGATTTGTCTTCTTTTTTCCACTTGTCAACGCATTCGCTAACTTTTTTTGTCTCCATTTAGTATAACCTTTTTATCCCCCACTTTAACATAGTCCGCATGTCATTCTCTTTCTATAATATACGTTATAACCCAGTCCTACCTTTGTTGTATTGCGCCACTGTGTTTCATGCCGTCTTGAGGATCGGCATCTATTCTTTTTCTCCGTCAAGCTTGTCTAAGTCATCGTTGGATCGGTTCTAATTTTTATGGTTTAGTAAGCAAATAGTTTTTTCTATGCATGCACGTCAACACGATTTCACATCTTTTGTTTAAAGTAGGCTTCTTAGCTAATTATAAATTATTGCTCTGATGAACGCAAGCTGCATTTTTTAATTTTGATTATGCCTTTGATTTTTCTATGATTTCCAATGATATTTTGAAGCCTTCATTGTTTTCTTTGAGGTCTTATCTGCGCTCTCTCTGAACATGTGTCACACTTTCTGATTTTTCCAAATTAGTTATCAAATTAGGAATTCGATGTTTGTCATGGTCTAAATTATAGTCTTCCCACTTACTCAGAATTTGACATTTTTTTCGCTGATCATAACAGGTAAGAGATAGTTTAAATGGGACAGGGGTTGCAGTAGAGCTGTGTGGATTATAAGCAAGTCAAATTTGTTCAAGTAAGGTATATATTTTAGCTCTAAAAAAGAGACGAAACATGTTAGCTGTCGGCTTTACACCTTCATTAAACAAAAAACGTGTAAGAAACTTACACAAATAGGCACAGGAATAACAATAAAAGAAAAGCAATAAGCTGTGATATGCTACCGAACCTGTCACCGTCTTTTAACTAGCCCGACGCACAAACTATAAGACCAAGTATGAATGTAGCTAGATTGCTTCAATAGTATTTATAAAGAAGATGTCCTAACTGGCGTGCTGTTCCATTTCCACTGTATGGTCTTTACGGGACAACTTACACAAAAGCTCCATTAACGTTAGTGGTCACAAAAATGAACTAGGCACAAAATGGGAATGCGAGAGAGAGAGAGAGAGAGAGAGAGAGAGAGAGAGAGAGAGATTACACAGTCAGACAGAGAAATAACACTGAGCAAAATTTCATGATAATTAAAAGAAAAAACTGAATGCTTTTAAACTTTGTCTGGTTTCTTTAGCTGCTTGTCTTGAAAGCCCGTGGACGGGATATTCTGACCGATCTTTCTGCCTCTTGGTATTGATATATCTGGGCAGGCGCCAGGTTGAAGGGTCTAGTTTCTCCCATAGGCGCGATTTAGCATTTAATGCTGTCTGGGTTTCGACAGCGTTAAAAACCCATTTAGTCGTAAGAGTATTTTGTGGGCAAAGCAAAAACTGTTAGAGATACAAGTTTGTTACACTGTGGCCAACCAACTTCGCAACTTTCTCAGCGTATCGCTGGTGGTCTGGTTATTTATCATCGTTCTGCCACTTGAGAATGTGGTATTCTCATAGTAACCATCTTAAAGATTTTCCAACCTTTCAGGTTTTACTGTCTAGATAGCTCAGCATGAACTGGTTTTGAGCACACAAAACATAAAGCAAGCTCACGGAAAGCAGTTTTAAACTGTACCAGCAAGTTTAACTCGTTTGAAATAACAAAGTAACCCAGGCAAATGTTAATGGTTTATAGTTTACAGAATCCATGATTGTACGCCTACGTGTTTCAATAAAAGAGTTCCCTTTAAAAAACTGAAATGCTATCTCAAAAACTGTTCTTATGTGTAAACACACTATACTTAGCACGATTATTTCACTTAAACTCCTTTGTTCTATTCACATAACACAATCATGGCTATCTTTCGGCACACATGCCTATTTAATACAAATTTTCGCAATACAAATAGGTTTCTCTAACTATCCAAATATAGCATTATCTTGTCAAACGCTGTTCGAAATTCTATGTGTTTATACATTCTCATCTATCTATGTATCTATCTATCTATCCATTTTGTGAATGCGGTCAAAATATTTACTATGACTACCTATTTCTATCTTTCCCTGTCCTCCATTTCAGAAGCCAGATATTCCAGTGTCCTGTTCAAGTTGATCAATGTGTGTACGTTACTGACCACCCACGCTTCTTTTCCTATGTTTAGGATCAGTTAATGTGCGTAGTGGCGACATGATATAAACTATATATCTCTAAGGGGCAACGCGATGTGTGCCGACGCTACTATAAGTCAAAAGTTCGAAATAATGATACTGAAGGAAGACATTTCGGGCATTTCCACTTTAAGCAGGTTCTCTTCACTGCGAATTTCATATCTCGAAAATTTCTCAATCATGTGATTATGATTTGACCCGTTCCACAACTTTATTTGCCACTTTATTGTTTTCTTAAATCCAAAAGTATTTATGTGTCACATATTTGTTGCCCCCTGTGTTTAACCTAGCTAGATAGCACGAAGATATTAGTCTTTTAAGCTTCATAATTATTATATGACGCATTATGGAATTTTTGCCCAAAAAGCTATAGGTCAAAAGGCAGACATCCTGGTATTGTTAGAAAGCTCATCTTTCGTTGTTGAATTTAGAGATTTCCCTTTGAATAATAATTTTTTTCTGCTTTTCGACTATTTTTTTTTTTGCCGGAACGAAAATAAGTTGGCAAAATGGCGCGATTCTGGGTACTAAGGCTGGCTTATAGGGCGCGACTTGGTTGAGGTAAGCTGGACGGCCGCCCACTGAGCCTAGGCCCCTTTAATTCCGATGCCTTGAACTTATTTCTAAACAAGAACTATGACACAGCTGCTCCTGTGTTTATCAAGGTTCTGTGAGGGAATAACTCTGTTGTTAAAAAAATGAAGTAAATTAATAAGCAATTGCAGACTACAGAAGAAAGGCAGAAAAAAAGGCGCAGGGTAAAAAACGGAGGAAAAGGAAATAATAATGAAGAGGCAATTACAGTTGCAAGAGATGGAGAGGAGATGGAAAAAGAGGCCGAGATTGAATAGAAAAGAGATGAGATATTGGAACTGAGTAAAAGAGAACAGAGGAAGAGGTTCAGTAAAAGAGGCGATTGAGGACCTCTGAATACATTATTTGAGATTAAGTGGTTATGATAAAAATATATTCATCACCTAAGATATAGACACCTAAATTAGATAACTATTTCTTGATATCAATAACTAAACTGGTAGACGGGTCAATCTAAAGATGGACAGAGAGGCTGACATCTAGAAATGAAAATTCAATGATTGTGAAATATCGCGTTCAAATTTCTTGTTGTCTTTCATCGTAAACATTTAATATTGGAACTTAAGAGTGAAACAGAACTGCTAAAAAATTATTTAGTAAGGTAGATATTCCAGCTCGAAGAGTACAGACGATACAAGCAAGCTTTCGGCCTTACGCCTGCAACAGACAAAAATAAATAAGTAGGCACAAGACTAAATGCTAAAAAGATTATTTTAGGTAATCATTTGGAATTGTACAAAGTAATACCTTGGACTTATAGGTAAAATTTCATGGATCAAACTATTAACTTTACATAAGGATTTTCGCTGGAAAATGTTCTCCTATGGGAACGATGACCTTGCATACTTGATGAAAGCTGAAGTAATTTCTACATAAATTACAAGAAACAACAAGCTTATATCACCTGAAACAAAGCTAAGACATCGCATAAGTATTAACCAAACTCATCGTTCACAAAGCTTTCAGACAGTGTCTGACTAATCAAAGATCTTTTACGTGCAAAAGTTTTGGAGATAACATTAATTTGGTCTATCTTTGAAAAAACCCACCTCTAATATTCAAGCCTACCACAATTTAGCCTATGAATTTATCCTCTCTAAAAGGAGTTTTGGGTTTTTATTTAACAGTTTCAGTTTTTTAAAAATATCTTGGAGTGAATTGCTATTGATCTTTATTACATGTAAATGCCATAATGAAATTTGTGTCTTTACTGTTTTATATGTTTTAAAAGAAAGAAACCTGCATTTCTGTTTAACTGAACGAATTATTACAATTCAGAACCATCTCTTACAAAAGAGTAAAAGTTTAAAAAAGTTTTTAAAAAATTCATTAAAACTGTCACAAATAAATTTAGCGTCATAATTTGCATTAACTTCAGAGCTAAAAATAAAATTGCTGTTTATTGGCCGATTTATTCGGCCGGCCAACACTTCGTAGATTAAGTTGAGGTTATGTAATGTAACCTCATAAACGCTTATTTTTAACTGACGCGAAACATATGAAATGTAAAAAATAGGGTTTTTAAACTTCCTTGAAGCATGAGGCCATTTTGCTGGCATTTATTAAATTTCAATATAGTTATCTTTCTTTCATCTCTCTCTTTCTTCTCACATATATCTCCTCTAGAACATAATTATTTCCTTCCTTATCTGTCTTTTGAAAAAATATTCCCGTTTCTCTCCCTTTCTTCACATGTAAAGCTATTAGTACATTTATAAGATTTACCATTCTGTGTAAAATATAAAATAACTTCTTCCCACCCCTTCCCACCCTTATTTGCTCTATTTCTATATTATTTTTTCCTCTTGCAATTTGTAATGTATAAAAAAAATCTTAAACGCAATAGACTAATTTGACCTCCTTTGTGCTTTGCTCTTAACTTTAAGCAGTCCAAGCCCCAATTTTTTGTATTCTTCTGGCTTTAAATGTAAAGCAAAGAAACGTAACCAACGCTATTGATTTACAGAACTCCCTCTTTCACTTACTTTTTTTCTCTAGCTGTCACCCCTCACTGCCTTTAGCCCGTCTAGATTGTTTTTTTTCCTCTCTTCTTCGCTTTTATTCTCTAAGCCAGAATCTTTTCACGTCTTTCCTTCCCATAATTATCACTCTTTTCATGAAATTTACAATATATCTTTCAATGTAACTCTACGTTGATGCTATTTTCCTAATATGTTTTTCTCTCATCGTTTTGAATTCTTACACTTTATAACCAATGAGAATTTTTTTTAGTCCCCTGAATTTTCTTCCTTTATCCTTCTCTTTCCCTTATTTTTTATTTCTTCTAGATTTGATCAACTCTTCAATCTCTTATTTTTAGCATAGTGTAAGATTTTGCACCATACATTCCTATCTCATTTTTGTTTTCTTTTTTTTTCCATCTTTTTTATCTCTCCATTTTTTTCCTGTTTTCGTCAACCTCTGTCATTAGGTCAGCCAGGTTTTGGTTTGGTGCACCTCCCCCGTTCAATCTTTCCATATCTACCACCTACGAGCTTATAGTCTACCTGTCTTCTTTTCAGGGTGATCTTAACCGTGTGTAGCCATAAAGGATACTTGGTTAAGATCAGCAACGGAGTTTCAAGTGTAAAAAACACCCTAAAAATCGATCCCAGACTATGTTATTGTCGTTGAGCCAAAAGTCTTCTTTGAGATCTAGATCTAGTAGCAATAGCAGTGATATTTGTGAAAACCTTCATTGTAATAGTCTTTGACCGTCTTAAAGGCTAAGTTTGAAATAGGCACATTTTTAATCCCAGCAAATCAGAACCGGTAAGATTTATTTCTTGACCTATTGTTTAGGACGCGTAATCAATTACCGAATTTTTCAGAGGGTTGGTGTGGTAAAACTATTTAGTCGCATGAAATGTACAATAGAAAAAATTACGAAACTATCTTATAACTAAATGTAGTTAAATTAAAAAAAAAAACTGCTCCGTCAGTATATAAGTATATTCGCTCCTAAAATATCCGTATACCTTAAGTTTTATAAGCCTTCACCCAGGTATTCATTAGCACTGCGTATACCAAACCTGGAAGACCGATTTTATAACTATAAGCTCCTCTATTGATTGGTGCCAATTCACTATCTATAGCCATACATGGCATTTGATTTTCCCTTTGATATGTCTATTGTCACACCTGGAATAATGTGTTAACCTTTGCATAGTTTTTGACGTGCTACTTGCATGAATTTATGTTATTTGGGAAATGTTGGTGTGACGTGTAGATGATCTAGATTACAAGTATACAAACAGACATGTGTAAAATAACGAGGGATCGATGAACAAGTCACGTAAGCTCCAAAAGTTAGCATAGCCAAGGCAAGTAAAGACGAAAACTTAAGTAGACTGATTCCGTATAGGAAAGTTGTTACATGTATATACAACTGTTTAGCAAAACTTGCACTGACTTTTATGTCCTCTGAAGAAACAGCTGTGACCTAAGAGTCGAAAAATGGGAAAAAATATTTTTACACTCATACCCCCCCCCCTCTCGGTATGCCCCTCTCTCACCCCCATAAAAAAAGAATAATGTCAAGAACTTTTAGAGCGTTTCTTTAATGTGGCCATCTCAAGGCGCCAGATACTGACCAGAAATATAAAACAGTTAACAGGCTGGTTAGCGCGTCGGGCTCGAGATCTGGAGGTCGCGGGTTCGATTCCCAACAATGCCGTGTTGCTATTGCCTTGGGAAAGCAATTTAACCTAACTTTCCAAAGTTCACCCACCTGTAAAATGAGTACCCAGCTAGAGGCAATTCTTGAATTTGTAGTATGCGCCTTCAAAACCCTGCATAATTATGGGTTAAAAGTGGCCTTCAAATTAATGTTCTGGTCTGTTGGGGCATTAGTGGCGCCGCTCTGTGGCGACACAGTTACGCTGGGCAACGAAGCCGAATTTCCCGAAAGGACTGAATATAGTTTATGAAAAATAAAATATAAAAAAATAAACTCATATCAGTTTTAAAGCGACAAACTAGACGAATTTTCAAAATGTTGCCCATGTGCTAAGCTTACATTAAGTTCATAACTTTATTTATGTTTTGATAAAAAATATGCTGTAGCAACATTGTCTCCATATTTTTTTTATTTCAACGCACACGCACGCGCGGGACTTATCTTTTCCGTTCCTTGTCAAAACAGCCAGCCAATCTAATCTGAATTGCGCTCTTTTTTTCGACACCTTTGTCGAACCAAAGAAGACATGATTGAAAACTGCTACAAGCCATAAAGCTACTGATGCTATTTTCTGTCGGGTCTATAGCAACTCGCGCCGATTTGAGAACCCCTTCAGCCACACAGAACAATCGTGCTCACAAATCTGTCGCCAAAACTCGGAAGTCACTTACAGATTAATCTTTCACCACAACTTTCGGAGTTCCGAACGGGTTGGCGCCAAAAGTCAAATTAACGTCTGGTAAGCCGGCGATCGATGAATGTGTCCTCGCCAGCAGCAAAAGCCGTTTCTGAACCAAAGGTTTGTACTTGCCGTCAAAACTCAGACAAAAATATCTGTTATGTAACATTACCGATGAAAAAGTACAGGAATTTGTTGGTGCCTCTGTCGCACTCGGTCCAAATGAATCCCACCAACAAACAGACTGCAATAGGCCCAGTGATAATACTCTGCTTGGGAAGTAAAAAAAAATATTTTGAAAATTGGGCAATGTTATTATATGAATTTCAAAAATATATTTATTGCCTATAGGCTATATTAGGCCTTAGCATTAATACACGATTTATTTTACAAAAGCGAGGAAAAGTCTAAGCTGAGAATAATCATTTTTTTTGTTTAAATCCGAACTTGAAACATCCAGTTTCTCAGAAGGTTCGAGAAATGAATGACTCCTTGAAAGATTTTTAAAGCCATCAAATGTGATTTTACAATATGTTCAAGACACATTGACATCCTAAAAAAAATACGACTATAACTTCAAAAACTTAAAGCGAGTATGAATCTTAAAATTTTGTTTTAATCAAAATAGAATCTACTGTATGTGAAATAGACAACCAAGCTACTGAAGTACAGAAAAAAAAACCGGAAAAACCTCCCAAAAACCAACAACCACCGCCAACAACAAAATTTCAAAGTTTTAATACAGATCAAAACTACAGCTCCCTGATACGACAATTGTTGCGATTAGAATTGTACTTTAACAATATGGAATACTTAACAAAACGGCGAAAGAAAACCAAACGGCAAAGAGAATTCATGTCCGTTTTTCCCTTTATACCATCCCTCTCGACCATCACTGGCTAAAATAGACCGTCTGCTTGGATGAGAAAAGGTCATCTATACTTAACACTTTAGAAATTTGACTTTAGATCTAAATAAAATGATAATTCATTACATGGTTTTAATTGGCTTTTTCATGGAAATAGCAATGTAATAATATTTATAAAGTGCCATGTCTCTCCATTCTTCTCTGTTCTAGGCCTTCCGTTTCGTATCTCCATAGCTTGTCGACCCTGACCATACCTTTACATCGTCCATCCAATTCCTTCTTCGCCTTCCTTGTCCCTTCGATTTTCCCCTCTAAGGATAGCTGTAGCTAAGGTCCCGAGCTGCCTCTCATGATCTGTCCAGCATACCCAAGTTTCCGCTTTATAAGCTAATTCTTGCAATAGTCTTTCGCCGACATCGCCATCTTTGCCGTTTTCCATGGGACCTTGAGAAGTCTCCTGTAGCACCACATTTCTAACGCCTGTATCTTCTTTATAACCGTCTTGGAATACGGCCATGCTTCGCAACCACAATTGAAAACTGAAAATACGTAGCACGTCAGGATTCTTTTCTTTGTATTGAGACCAATTTTCCTTCGTAGCAGCTCTTTTTCTTCCAATTAGCAATATAGTTGATTTAATTGGTTGAATCAGGATGTTTTTCGCAATGCGATGTTTACCGCTGTGTAAAGCTAGTTTTTAAAATGACGTCGCACAATAAAAACTTTTTCTATCTACTCCATCATATGCATAGCGTGGCCGAACACTAGTTTATTATTGCAATCATCAGGCAATTGCAGATTGTAGATAGACTTGCTTAAATCGCAGGACCTGTCCCGGTGAATGAAGTGCATATTAATCATGTATCTTTGATTAAGTGGGTTTTGTTTTTATTTATCGCAGGCCCTGTCCTGAGGAAGGAAGTGCGTATTAATCATATAATTTTTGTTAAGCGCTGATTTTTAATTTATTTGCTGCCTTGAAAGAATTATAAAACAATAATAGAAAGCGGATGTTTTTGTTTTACCCGATATTACAAAATCACAAAGTTGAGTGACAACATGTTAGCAGATAATTGTTTATAATTGCATGTATCAAGACGAAATCTATTTTATAATATTTTGCGCATGCTATTCAGGATGCTTTTTAGGCTTTGATGTTTCTGACATTTATATTTTTAAGTTTCGCAAAGAATTGTATCTTCTTTTCATATTTGCCAGGGCGAATGCAAATCGTTGGGACCTTAGATTCTTATCTCGAAAAAAAGTATTATTCTTTTTATCAGGTTGCAATCTTATCTGAATCCGCATGCATGCAAATTGCGTTTTCAGATGAATGTCCTGATTATAAAGAGAGGATAAAAACATCAGCGTATTATGTAAGATTATTTTTACTTGAAATTTTACATAAATTGTTTGTGATAAGGATAAAAAAGCTTTTAATCTGTCGTCATGAACACTATAAAGTTAATACATGTAGTGACTGAATGAAGCATCGCAACGCAGTAAATCATAATTCAAGGTTTACTTTAATGAGAGGTTTTTTTTTTATTTTTGAACGTTCTTCTTTCTACTGATTTTGATTTATTAGTATGTTAACTTCTCTTTAAACTAACCGTGATTTTTCTCCTTATGAACAGACTAGACGACGGCAGAACAATTAAGAACAACAATAGCACAAAAAATATAGCATAAACAGTGATTGAACTCTATTTCTGCTCTGTGCTGATATGTTCGTCTAATCCGCTCATGGAAGTGAAGCGAAATTAAATACTATTTGCCAAACGCTGCTGATTTGCTGAGAACTTGTTTTAAACAAGACTATATACACTCATGATGCTGTGCGAAGACCCACCAGGCCGACACGCCATCGAGTTGTCAACGCTCAAGTACGTGGACTCGAACCCCATTGATGAAACTCTCATGGCTCACCGACTACCCCCGCCGCCACAAATCCCTGGCCGTTCTTCTAACCGTATTCACAATAAAGGAACAACATCATCAGCTGCAGCGACGATCAGGCCCCCTGAAGAGAGTGTGGGCAGAGGTGTCGGAGGACTGTTCACACAGGAAGCGTCTTGCGATGTTAACGTTAAAGGAGGACTTAATGCCAATGAAATTTTAGGGACCACCTCGCAACACCTGAGCAATGTACCAAAACAACAACATTTACATGAGCAACAACAACCTCAAGATCAACAACAGAAACACCAGATGCCGGCACACCGGCCACGCCAACACAGCATTCTTCCTCCGTCTTATGCACCAATAAACTTTCTCAACCCTTCAGGGGACGGTTGTGGTTTGAATCCTCCCATCCGCAGACTGTCTTGCGTGAGTGCTGTGATTACTCACCCCCATCAGCAACACCAGCAACAGCAACGGCATGGTCCTAGCAGTGGAGGAGGAAGTGGAGGTGGGCCGGGTGCTGGGACTGGAACTGGTGCTAGCAGCGGCGCGGCGGGCCAGCCTCCTACACCTCCCCGTCGCCTACCCGACTTTGTCACTATAGACCAGTGCTACAACGCCGCCGCTGCCGACGACCAAGACTGCAGCACGGTTTGTCTCATCGCAAACTTTGACGTTGGGGGAAGGGGCTTCGGTGGAGTTGGCGGGTTTCCTTCTTCTAATGCTAATCCTGTCAAAAGCGGCACCAACTTCAACAATAACAATAACAACAACAACAACATCAACAATGCCATCACAAACAGCTATCTTCCTCAGCCACAGCTCGCTCATCGCCGAGCAACTTTTTCTGCCAATAGCAACCTTCAACATCAGCAACAGCTACAATTACATAGCCACCACCCACAACAACAGCAGCAGCAGCATCAGTATGAACAACATATTGATAGCAGTGGTACCGGTACCAGTTGCGGAGCGGCCGGTGCGAGGAAAGAGAGGAGCTCGCTACGGCGCGGCATCATGATGCGCCAGATGTCACTGAATCCCAGTCACGAGAAGGATATACACCTGGTGACAGGTAAGGCAACTCTAACTTGATAACTCGCCTTTGTTTGTTTATTTACTCACGATGTTTTCCTAACACATTCAAACTGTTTAGTAAATAGTCTGACTAGAGCTTACAAAGTTATCAGCCAGATTATTACTCACAAAGTTTGCCAGATACCATCAAACAGTTTAGTAAATAATTATAGCCTGAGATTCATCAACCTAATTATGTAGCTTTGTGTAACTTTTTTCCCTTTGTAAAATATAGCGTGGCTTTTTCTATTTGGTACATTCTTTTAAAAACCTTCCTTAAATATTTGATTTTCCTTTTACCAAACTTGAACTTTTTTTTTTTATAACGTTCATTTTTCTTGTAAAAATTGTGTTTCCGAAACTTATTCTTAAAAACTTAAAATAAACTACTGATTCCTCTTCAAAATCTTTCCTTTTTAGTATGCCCGGTACAGCTATTGATATTCTTAACTATATTTCTTCTTCTTCTTCTTCTTCTTCTTCTTCTTCTTCTTCTTCTTCTTCTTCTTCTTCTTCTTCTTCTTCTTCTTCTTCTTCTTCTTTCTTCTTCTTCTTCCAGTCACATCAGATTACCTGGTGTTCTTTCTTCCCTTTCATTTGTAAAAAAAATCAAAGAAAAATAGCATTATTTGTTTCAAAAAGATTTCAGCGATCTTATTTATCTACTTCGACCGATTTAATACGTTAAAAAAAACTAAAGAGTAATAAGAAAGCTATGCTTTTAACTATCTCAAAGCATACGCCAAATTATGCACTCTCTAGGTTGCACCCCTACAACTGTTTGGCTGTGCATTGTGGAGAACGTGGCCTAGATCTAGATAAGATGATTTATAGATCTATATACGATGCTCATGAACTGTCAGTTGTGAGAGCGTAAGTGCGTCCCTGCCAGTACCTGTTCTCACGTTTACCCAAAATAAACAAACTATCGACAGATACGTCTACACGTGCCAAATGAGACGCCTCGTATGATTTTTGCAGTGCTGGGGAAGTCAATATAGAACGGGAAAGAAAGGGTTTTACAAATGATAAAAAAGAAAATCATGTCCTAAAGAAACTGTTCAGCACGAACAAATGGAGAAAGTAGAGAAAAAAATCTGTTGGTACTGCTATTAGAAAACAGACCCGTGATCTTACTGAAATGATTGTTTCTTAAGGAGTTTTTATGCGATTAATGCATATGGATCATTAGAAGTTTATCTTTCCTCAAACAACTTTAGACTTCTCTTTTCCTATGAGCAAGTTAGTTCAAAATCTTAGAAAATTATTCACTCTTCCTTTTTTAGACCTGGCTAGCGTAAGCTAGATGAAGACAAGGAAGAAACTTTTTTGTGTGTAAAATCTCAACATTTTTTTACTGGACCTTTTTTAAATTCATAAACCATATAACCATGTGGTAATATTTGAGAACTATGGTGCTATTCTTGATACTAAAAGTTACATTTTTGTTTTAGGACACTTGCATTGAATAAACGAAAAATTAGCATGTGCATGATATAAGCTGGTGTTAACAGATAAGACTGTAGAGATTTAAAACAAGAAGCAAATACACAAACAAAACAACCTCCCTCTAACAACATCAGAACGACAGATAAAAGACCCCCAGGACTCAACATTGGAGCAAAAATATATTAAACAGAAACAACTCTCTCAGTCCAACCGAGGAACAATTAATCAATTCTGCACTCTCCCCCTCGCCTATTCTTATGGTTTGTCTGCCTCGTTCCTTCACTTTCTCTCTTGCTATCTACCTCTTCATTCCCCTCTTTTTATGGATTGTCTATCCGTCTGTCCGTCTGCTTAGCTGTCTGTTGGTTTCTTTCTGCCTTTCTCTCTCTCTCTCACTCACTCTCTCTTTCTCTCAGCCTTTCTCTACAAACTTCTTTCTGTTTTCCATCTTCTCTTTGAATAGGTTTCGAGCAGATGAGAACAGTTTTGTTAAAACAATGCATGCACTGCCGGTACTTCATTATAAATCTATAAGTTTTGTGAGACTTCCGTAGAACTAAGAACACTAGCACTGTAAAAATGCATTTGATAGCACAGTGGGTCTGGACAAACTCAGAAAATCCAAGAAGACTAATTGCTTTTGTTTCGAAAAGTAACCATGATGCGGTGTTAGTTAATCCACGATCTATCATTGTTAGTAGCGTCATTGCCCCTCGACAGTTTCACAATAGCTGCGATATTTTGTAATATTCAATTCAACGTTTCAGGTAACCCGATTGTACATCTGAACTCAACATCTGGCAAACATAAATCTAGGATTATGTTTCAGTGCTAAAAATATCTTTTGAGACTTTGGTTTTGTCCGCAAGATTTAATTTAGGGTTACTCTTCGTTTTGTCTCATATCATTATTATTGTTTCGATTTCCTGTAAAGAATCATTTGACAAAAAAATATTGAAAGCAAACCTTTCAGTTTTCTCACCTTTGCTGGAGTTTCTATTTTTTTTCAAAGCAGTATACTTAGAAAAAACCAATGCAAACCTTTCATTTTTGATGTAGTTTTTAGCCTCTTGCAAAGCATCATAATTATTCAGAAAAACCAATACAAATCTATAAAATTTTTTTATATTTTATTGTAGTTTCTAGCCTCTTGCAAAGCATCATATTCAGAAAAACCAAAGCACACCTATGTTTTCTGATTTTTATTGTAGTTTCTAGCCTCTTGCAAAGCATCATGTTAAGAAAAACCAAAGCACACCTATGTTTTCTGATTTTTATTGTAGACTCTAGCCTCTTGCAAAGCATCATATTCAGAAAAACCTATGCAAATCTATAAGCTTTATGATTGTTATTGTAGTTTCTAGCCTCTT
>BMAT01001749.1:76798-94972 GCA_019649035.1 Elysia marginata | reverse complement strand
TAGTAGTAGTAGTAGTGGTGGTGGTGGTAACAACAGTAGTAATAGTAGAGCTTAATACTTTTGTAAAAAAAAGTTTTAAGATACAATTAGTTGTAATGATAATAATAATAACTAAAATAAAAACACTAAAAATAAAAATAATAGTCAAGATATCCTGAAGCAAATGACTGATGCCCCATACTGGCCTCCGAACCAGCACATGCACTGACCCAGCATGTGGCTCACCATTACGGGTGCTATGCGGGAGCACGCAGCATCAATAAATCCATGGGGTTCCCGATTTCCGTAATTGGCTTCTTGTATGTCTAACCTTGAGGCTAGCGTTTGGGAGTATCTACTATCCAGTATCAACAGGGTAGTTTTAATAATTATTTCCTTGCACCTGGTTTATAATCATATTGCCTAGCCCGTTCTCTGTGACAACAATCAACAACTCCTTTACTCAAAATGCATCGTACTAGAAGGTGAGAATTAATGTTTGGATTTCTAAATTTTGATAAAAATGTTAAGTGTCACATCGGTAAATATCAGAGGAAGGAGTGGATACAGCTGAGTGCAGTACTAGATCTATCTCCAGTTTTTTAAACCGATATTGTTTTCTTGAAATAAGGTAAGCGTATTGCAAACATAGGAATTGCAATGGAATGTTTCATGTTGTGAGCAGGCAGTATTCATTGTAAAATGTAGTAATTGGAAACCGTAATTTTTGATCGATTTAAAATACATCGCTTGGGATATCCAATGGTATTATTATAATGCATCGCGGTCTCATAACTTCAGGCTGTAGACTCCATTACTTTGGTTCTGATATCTACGTAACAATGAATATCTCACGTCTGAGCAGAAATATAAAGATGTTGGCTATACCATTATTGTGACTATTTAAAACACTGCTGGTTATTTAAAGAACTGAAATTGATTTACTTATTCATTATAGCGGTTAAAAGTTATATGTTCTTCAAAAAGTATTGTTTTCAGAACAAGTTCAAGGTTGCAAAAGTATTTTAATCAAAAGTGTCAAATGTCAGTTGCTGAATATACCCGAGGCAAAAGGTTATGTTAGTCTCTGCGCTATCATTTTAGGTTTTATGTTGAAGAGTAAGTGTCACATTTAGACTATTTATAATCCATTGGGGCCTAAAATAGTCGGAAAAGCTTTCGTGTTAATTTTTAGATTAACTTAAACGTTACTAAAACAGATCGCTTTTAAAAAAGCTAAACGACATGGCATTTTTATTTTACCAATATTTTGTTAGCGGTTATTAGTGAAAGACGTCTTCTCAAACTATTAATCTTTAACGATATACGACACATTTGGACTAAATGGCTAAGGTGACAGCCTAATTGATCTCTCCAAGAATTGGTGACCAGTCGGGGTAAGCAGAGACCATTCTATTGACTGGGCAGTCCCTGCGCTCTGGTTTGTTTTCCAGAGTCTGACGTTTACGAGATAGATCTTGTAGTGAGTGAGCTCGGGGCGTCGACCTGGCAAGCATCAATTTTTAATTATTTGTGGAGTTTCCGAGCTCTGCCACCCTCAGGCATTGGCACTTCGAAACAGAGACAATAGAGGCTACGTAACGTAGCATGAGTCAAACTGGGTGAGGAATAATACTAGATCTGCCTAGTGAAGGTAGGAAGTTATAAGAATATCGTGTAGATGAATCAATATTGTGCTTTAACAAGCGATGGCTCGGTGTATCATAGACTCTTAATAAAAATAGATCTAGGCTGTGATACGGTAAGGTTAAACTGTATTATCAACTTATTCTGAGTTGTACAAAAAGGATTAATTTATCACAACGTCTTATTTTTAAAAAGAGAAGAAAAATTGCAGAATTAGAAACTTTGAAAAAAAAAAGCTTTGCCAGCTAATAATAAAAAAAAGTCTATCTGTTTTATCAGGTTGGATATTTTTTCATCTACAACCTGATTTAAGATGCTTTAAAAGTAAGACAACCACTCTGGTACATCTCCAGATACAACTAAAGAGTTTTGAACGCACATTACAAAAATTAATAAAACAAAACCAACACCCCTAAAGAATAATATGTAAATAGGGACCATCTATTTTTCGTTATCTTTTCTACACATGGAATTTTTAAGCTGCTTAACTGATGAGGAAGTTTTGAGGCTCCCTAAACTTGCAGACTAAAGGCTCTCCATTTTACCTTGACCTGATAGTTAGGCTGACTAGAGAAATTTAGAATTATATTATAGACTTAGAGTTATTCAGCAAAAAGGTCGCATCGGATATTTTTACTTTTTAAATTAAAACGATCCTTTTTCTTATTTCGTCTCGTGTAAATCACTTTCCATAAAATTTATAATGATAATAATAATATCAATGATATTAATAATATCTAGATTTATATCGCCTTTTACAATAAAATAAAGTGTCAAAGCCCTTCTAAAAAAGCAGCAAAACTGCACAATGTCTTTCATACAAATTCATAAAACATAGATACTGCAGATATATGAAGTGCAAAAAGATGAACAAGATAATTTGTAATTTTACAGTTACTTAAATGATGTAAACAAAACCTACTTGTTCACGATGCCACCACTGAAATTAAGGTAGACTCAATTTTGTCATGCTTTTGACTTGCTCTCCTTTACTTACAATATAAAACATAATCAAAAGTTAAGTTTACAAGGTTGGCAGGGCTGTACTAATCTGCTTTAATGGAAGTCGCCAACTCTTTTTTCAATTAAAACTTTAGTTTTAAAAAATGTCTAGCTCTGTTTCTAAATCTGAACTGCATAGAGAATAATCGATAGGTCCGTAAGGAGAGCTCACTTTTTACATATTTCTGCCTACCATTTCTTGAAAATAAAACCAACAACAATCCTTTCTTTCTAAATGATAAAGAGGAAAACACACATAAACAAAACAGTTTCACACACTTTCTTTGTTAATTTCCTAAAATTTAAGTTAGATATAGATCTATATCTTAAACCTAGATTAAGAGTCTGAAAATTTCACTTAGGCCTACGTCGAGAAATTTACTTGAATAATCTAGATTTAAAGCTAGATATAGAAGGTAGAGTCAGTATTGGGTCAAGATCTAGACTAGGTTTTGGGCGCCATTTTTTATTTTTGGATCAGTGTGTATCATATTTTCTATTGTTTTAGCCCTATGGCAAGCCTCTGAGTGTCGTGTCGTTATTTCTAACGGTCACTTTTTCGGCCTTACTTATTCACACCATCTCTTTACAATATTGTAGGCTCGGTGATAAAATGTATAACTTATGCTTTTTTTTTCGCAGCTATCAATTCGAAGGCAAAGGTGAATGATAAAGAAATGATTTTCCGACTGTTTCGTGACATATGGGCGTAAATAAACTTTCATTTCGTTAGCATTATTTAGTAAAAAATACTTTGTGGAGTTGAACATTTATGCAGAGTTGAGCAGGCTGTAAAAATGTCTGTAGCACTGTACTTAAAAACCCATGTTTAAAATGTAACTAATAGAAGAGTTAAATGCAATTTAAAATCTTTAGTACCATACTTCAGAGTTTAAAGCAACCGCCTTTGATTTGAATGATTTCCCTTTTTCCGTAATTATGAAAGTTAGGTTGATTATGAAGCCCTGGGCCGGAACATTAAGACCTGTTTTCACCATTGAACCCTTTGTTCATTTTTTGGTTAAACAGTGTATAGCAATTGAGTCTACGTAGTATCTAAACAGAGGGCACCTAGCTATTGAGTCAACGTAGCCTCTTAACAGAGGGCACCTAGCAATTGAGTTAACGTAGCACCTTAACAGAGGGCACCTAGCAGTTGAGTTAACGTAGTCTCTAAACAGAGGGCACCTAGCTATTGAGTCAACGTAGCTTCTTAACAGAGGGCACCTAGCTATTGAGTCAACGTAGCCTCTTAACAGAGGGCACCTAGCTATTGAGTCAACGTAGCCTCTTAACAGAGGGCACCTAGCTATTGAATATACATACCCTCTAAATAGAGGTCATACCCAGCCTCTTCCTTCAATAAAAAAAGGTATTTTAAATTTTCTAATACATGCTATCTGTTTTAATGGCCGCTTTCCAAAACATAACAAAATTCTATCTAGCTTTACTATAACCTGAAACTGGGAGTTCACGGTTAAACAAAGTATAGGACAATTTGTTCAGGAAAAGTTCGCCCCCCCCCCTTAAAGCCTAAAGGCTTGGAACTTCTGGCCTGCTCCATCCAATACAATAGCAACTAGAGCTTCTTTAGGGAAAATAAAAAAAAGCCTCCTTGAGAAAGTGCTTTTTCAAAAGTCTGATGGCGGAAGCCTACTTTTGCGAGATTGATCTTGGATGAAACATATAGGGCATGCAGTTTTTAGCAATCCTTTTTTGTGTTTTAATGTAGTTTGTATAAACAACTTTTAAAAGCATATGCGTATTTATTATGTTTGCGTGTGTTATCTTAAAGTTGCGTACTCCATTCTTTTGACTATTGAAAAAAATGTAGACCGGCGTTTATTAAAATTGTATTTAAAAAAGGCAAACGTTTTCAAATCTTGTTAATCTATAACATTAAAACAGTGGTCGTAAAAAGCCATTATAACTCCTCCTCCCCCTTTTTCTTTTTCCTTTTCTTCTTCTTTATTATCATCGTCGTCGTCGTCATCATCATCATCATCATCATCATCACCATCATCAGCATCATCATCCTCCTCCTTTTCATCATCATCATCATCATCATCATCATCATCATCATCATCATCATCATCCTTTTTCTTCTTCGTCTTCATTCTCCTCCTCATCCCCATCATAATCATTTTCTTTTTCTTCTTCAATGATAAATAAAGAATTATTGTAATATTTATGCTAGTTAAATATTGTTATTGTTGTTATTGTTGTTATTGTTATTGTTATTACCATAGCAGCTATTACCGAAGTCGTTCCCTTAATTTGACTTCCAACCATGGTAATCACCAAACTCGATAATGCAAAAGCTATAGCTTGTATAGGTTATAAACTCTGTTCCACATTGAAGTGTTTCAACACAATAATGAAGTAACCAGGGTTAGTGAGGCACAACCAACTGAGACTAGTTTTGAATTGAAACCCTTTAAATACAATATTTTGGTATGTAGTTAATCACTTTTTTGTCTTCAATTGAAATAACCCAGGACTTACGCAAGAGTTACAATTATTTTTTCGACTTCTTCAAGGACAAACAATACAAATTTAGAAAATATTAATAAGTCAAGATGTCAAAAAATTTGACTTGTGCTTGATTTGCCAGTGTCGCCTTACATATATTGTTTGAATACGTAGCAGTCCAAAAGAAGTTTATCCACAATTATTATTAACGTTTACAACAGTGCGATAATGGAATCAATCATGCATGTTCTCACATAAAAACGAAACTCGACTAATGAACTGACTATAATTATTACGGCTGACAGATATCGGTCGCTTCTCTCTCATGCGTTTCATTCTATGAGTTTTACCCATTTTCTGTGTGGTTCTATCAATACACAGACTTACAACAGGTTTACTTTCCGAGGTGCTAAAAAATAATTATTTTCTCTCTCTGCCCTCAGCCCATTTGTCTGATTACTCCTTATTTCTCACTATTTTTAATTCCAGTCTCGTTCATACTCTTTCAATCTGTTTCTTTCTTTTCAGGCTGTCACGTGTTTATCTGTATTCAGATGCCTGTATCCTTTGTCTGTTTACTCAACCATTCTCCCTCTCTCTCCCTCTCTGTAACGGGTTACTTAGCCCTACATACCAACCACACCTCAAGCGCTACTGTGAATCGCGGCATCGTCTATCCAAGTTTCTCGGTACTTGACGTGCGCGCCCAGCTATGTTTCTTCCATTGTTTACGGATTTTTTTGCGTGTTAGTTCTTTAGGTTTCACACCGGATTGTTTACCCTGTGAATGAGTTTCCAGGCCGTGAATCATTCTGATGATTCTCCACTAGAAATTGACAACAGCGCTGGTATTAGTTTTACACTTCTACCGATTTTTTTCTTCTTTTTCTTTTCGGTCTCATTTCTTAAACAATGACTATAACTATTTCCACCGCGCCTGAAATTCATCCTATCATCATTTAGTTGTAACTGATTTCAAATTAGTTTTTATGACTCTGAATTTTCATTAACTTTCATTAAGGGAAAGTAAAATAATTTCAGTAATAAGAAGTATTTAACAAAAATATGCTGTAAAAGAAGGGTTGTAAAACCTCATGTTATGCGTGGGCATACGTGTCGAGATGAGAGAAAATTGAATTAATAAAAAGTTGCACTAATTAGTTAAGTTTTAATTTCCGTTTTCTTTTGTTGTGTACAGTTTTTTTTTCACTTAAACCTTCTGGAAATCTGTGATGCCTTTCTAATGAATCTGCTGACAAAACTGTCGTTACGTTGTTTTTTAACCACGAAATGTGTTTCGTTTGCCGTCTTCTGAAAATAAATTATTAATTATTCTAGTGACGCAAATTCTCACGACAGTGTTCTTATTAGCACAAAAATCATTATTGCTGTAGGATTTCCTGGCGCAAATGTAACCCCGCTCCTAACTAAGATACAAACAAGACAAGATTCGAAAGATTAATGCCTATATTCACCAATATACCAACATCATCTTTTCCCATTTCAGAATCAAAATTTGAGGGCAGCCAATATATTGATGAATCGTCGGCCGCACCTGTTTACGATTTTAATGTGTGCAATGTGAATGCCCCAAGGAGACTGAGCAACTGCTCTTTTAGCCGGATACCGTACCACTATCAACCCCCGCAGCAGCAGCAACAGCAGCACTATTCGGAGACGACTGCCAACACGGCTGCTCAGGCCTCCAGGGGCGGCACCATGCCGTGCAACCCAGGGGATGCCGAGAAAGAGCCTCTGATGGGCGTGGGTGCTCCATCTTCCGCAAACGCTGCTAGCCATGACGCGTCTGTGAGAGAGTTCATCGGAGCGACCACCGAGCTGCTGGGTGAAACTCACAACGACCTGACTCAGGCTTACGAACTCAAACACCAGCTGCCCTCAGGGCCTCACCATCAGTCACAGTTTACCCACACTCCTTCGCCTGGGACGAAAATGAAAATGAAAAACCTCAAGCTGGCCGATGCAGCCGCATCTAGGTTTCGGCTCACGTTTGATGAGAGTGCTGATGGACCAGCCAACAAGTACATCGATGTACCAATTGACGTGAGTCCTCACACGCCCAGCATGGGACCCAAGAGACCGTCTTGTATCTGTGGGGAGCCAGAGCTGCCCCCTGGTGACGTGTTTTCTCTTCTTCCTGACCCAAACAAAGACCATATGGACAACAGACAAACACAGAGCTGTCATTCGAATTTGAAAAATTTAAATGATGTCCCCGCAGAATCTACCTCTGGCAATCAAATCCAACTCCTTATTTCCCCGCCAAGCAACAACTCATCTATGTCAAACATTTTCTACGGCAGCCAACAGGCGAGCGAGACGACCAGCTCTACGCCTCTGCCACCTCTGACTACGAGTGAATGTCCGGGCTCTATGTCTCCTGCTACAGATCTTAGCCTGGACGTCATTAGTAGCGGCAACAGCTCAGACAACAAAAACACCACCAGTGAGACAGAGCAGTCGAGCCAGGAGCTGAATGGGGTGGTACCACACACGTCGGCAGTAGAGCATCCAAAAGTTACGATATGTATCTCAAACTCTCAACAGTCTTTTATCCCATTAAACTACGACAGCAACTCACCGCACGATTCAGGAAGCGAAGACCATCACGTTCAGCAGCAACAGCAACAACCTCAGCACCAGTGCGCATACCAAAATAGTCACAACTACCACCAGTTTGGACCGGGTAACAGCTTTTATTACCCTTCACCGGGCATGCCTAGCGCTGGCGATAATTATAGCTACTATCCAGATGACATGGTAAACGGTTTCATTCCTGGAACAGAGACTGACGACTTAGTCAATTACGGTGGTTATGGGGGCCCGTACTCACAGCGGCCTGTGCTGCAACAGCAGGATACTGTGTCGGCACCTCCTATCCAGGACTTATATCGTTACCACGTCTTCTTTTCTCATTGCTCTGAGGACCGTGAGTGGGTGGAACATATGGTGTCTCACTTAGAAGCGCCGCCATTTAACTATACGTGCGCCTATGCTTCTGTGGAAGACGAGGCAGACCCTTCTACCTTACAGCAGAGAATCCTGTGTGCTGCCATGCTCAGTGAACGGGTGGTACTTGTCCTCAGCAATAGGTGAGTTGTTATTGGGTAGAACGGGTAGGTGAATCGTTATCGGGTAGAACCGGTGGTACTTGTCCTCAGCAATAGGTGAGTCGTTTTCGGGTAGAACGGGTATTTGTCCTCAGCAATAGGTGAGTCGTTATCGGATAGAACGGGTACTTGTCCACAGCAATAGGTGAATCGCTATCGGGTAGAACGAGTACTTATTCTCAGCAATAGATGAGTCGTTTTTGGGTAGAACGGGTGGTACTTGTCCTCAGCAATAGGTATCGAGTACTAAAACTATCTACAAAGAGCATCCGAATTTTGTAAAAGTCCTGCATTCACTTACGTCATTGGAGTTTCCATGTGAGAATTATTGCAAACTGAAAAACACTCTGCGGATTAAAGGTTAAGCTTTTGAGTTGCCGCTGTTAATCAAAGAGGGAAGAGCCATAAATTTCTTTACATTCGACGGTTTCTCTGGTATTAGAAAAAAAATCAAGGAGATAGAAATTTATTAAACATTAATATTATGTTCACAAAATTTATTGGCCGTCTACAAATGAAAATATTTACAAATTGACAAATCAAATGACATTAATAAAACTGTACATGAGTTTCAATTTTTTAATCTGTAGCAAAGCATGTAGACCTTAAATTCTTATTCTTAACTTTAAAACTGTGGGTCGCCTATATTTTAAACACAGGGCAAATTGGCAGTTATAATCATAATAATTCTATGGACATTTTCATATAAATATAAAATCGATCACCTGAATATGCCCATGTGAGGGAAAACCTGAACATTATTGAAATGCCGCGAAGTGAACAGTTTGAACGAAGAGGAAATGGTGAGAACAGCATAGTGCTCTAATATGCTGTTCTCCTCGTTTCCATTAAAAAAAACCCTAGCTCTGACACATCTTAGTCAAGAAAAAAATGTAATCTTTGAAAAGGTATACATTTTCATTAGTTTTGTTGTTACCTTTATTGTTATATACTGCTGTTTATCTTGCATTCCTATTTATAACAATTTTTAACAAATGAAGTTAATTTCAGTTTATATCATTACTGTTTTATAATTATGTGAACGATAAGGTTTCATTGATATTTTCTATAACGAGGAGCAACTCAACCCTGTCTTGATAAGAAGCAAACCCAACAACAGACCAGCACTATCTTTAACTATAATCTCTCTTTATCGAGACGGAGAGAAAACATTAATAGCGAAATTCAATCTTCGATTACAGTGTTCCGTGACTAGCTTGAACTTGAGTAGCGAATATTGATCACGATATTTTTGTAACCTTAGTAAAATTAGCTTATACGATGACTTTACTTCTTGATTCAGAAATACTTAGGAGCTATTAAAAGCAGGTATTGTTTCACGGAAGCACCTAAACTAGAATAACAATATAAGGAGTGAATCTTTCTGGTGAAACTTGTAATCTTTGTTCATTATAAAATAATCACACGACCTAAGTCTTTCTCTGTCCATTGGGCGATGCTTTGTCAGGTAATGAAACCGCCAATCAATATTGTGGCTTCCTTTCATTGTAATACTTTCAAGCCATGACACGACTGGTCGATAAGTCGGACAAAGCAAAATAGCAGAATATATCCAAACATAGAGATATCATGATGCAGCTATGAAAGAGAGGAGAGAGGAGAGACAGTGAGAGACAGAGAGAGAGAAGAGAAATAGAGATAGACAGAGAAAGAGAGAGACAGACAAACAGACAGAGAGGCGTATTTCAAAAGAAATTATGAATGTGCGTCATTCACTTACTGTGACCTTCCTGGAACCCCCGTTTTGAGCTTTGAAATTTCGATTTGGGAGGTCAGTGACCATCTAGTCTTTAAAAAAAAGCTTAAAATAGCAAAGATATTCAGCGACGACCAACCGCCAAAGTTTTTTTTAATTACTGTTGCCGATGTGACACGCACTTGAGGACCTTTTGTGCTATTCGCTGCATGAGCACACGGCTGTAAACTTAGTTATTATTTCCAATCTTTTAAAACAATTATTGTGCACGCAATGACGCTGTCTTATTTCTTTCATTTTATTATGCTCATCCTGGAGATGTTTTAAATCTCACGCCGCTTGTCAGGTCTGCGTTCCACTGAGCTTTCTCGAAATAGCTTTAAAGCGACAACTTTCAAAGATGTAATGACATTTGCTCAAAGCAGTTTTAAGAGTAAATGAAACGTGAACGCCTTGATTTTTTTAAAGTATCGTGATCGTCCTAAAATGTTACTTTTCTGAGAAGCTTAGCAATCTTTGATTAAGATGGCCCCCCTATGGGTCTGTAAGGAGAGGTCAAATTTTACACACGTCTGCTATTTTTTTTTTCAAAATGGTAAGCCCAAGGGAAAAAAAAACAAAAAACAAAATAGTTTCGCCCGCCTCGTTTGTTGAATTCTATAAAATTTCGGTAAACTCTACAACTAATGTTCAGATTAAGAGTCTAAAAACTTTGCCTTTCATCTAGAAATCACTTAAGATAATCTAGACTAAGACTTAGATATAAAAGCTATCTTGATCTAGAGTATGTATTAGGGCCTAGATCTAGATAGGTTTGAGGACCATTTTTCTTCCATTTTAGGGTGCGTTGACCATACTTTCCTCTGTTTCAGCCGTAGGGCCTAAACTGTGCGTTACGTAATTTCTGATGGTCACTTATACGGCCAAAGGGCTGAAATCCCATGGCTTTATATCCTATCTTAAAGTATCGTTTGGGCTTTTTTGTGCTCCATCTCAGTTTTTACGTAGCAATATGACAATTCAAAAGTCTCAATATATGCTAAACATGAAGGCCTTGCAAACTTAGTTCTTTAACTAAATGACAAATAAAGTTAACTTGGTTCAGTACCGTATGGTAAATTAAAAAAAAATAATGTCTGTAATCCATAGTTTTGTATCCTTGATTAAATATAATTATGTCCTTGCTAAGCAAAAGAGAAGTGCTGATACAGGAGAATAAATATAAAAAACAACACTCTCCCCCCACTTACTAAAAGAAGAACTTAGAGAAAAGAGTAAGAAAAGATAAATTGATAGAAATGTTGAACGATTGAATAAAGTCTAAGCTATAACCAAGACTCAGTCCTCAAGCATCACACGGCAGCACCAAATACTGATATTCTCCTAATATTTGACACTGTTATCAAAGATCCTTATAGAGGCAACAGGTTTTCAACACTTAAACGACTTGAAATAATTTCACTGGTACTTGAGTTGGACTTTTTAACTAGATGATAAATTTACTGATTTGAAAGAAAACATTAATCTACACAAACCAAGGAAAAGCTGTAAAATTATTTTTTTCTTCGTCATTATAACCGTAATGAGACTTTTAGAAATCGCTTTTGAAATCGCCTTTGAAACTGATGGCTGTAAAATATATTTCACAGCAAATGCATGATTATGGGATTGTTCCATGAAGTTTTAAAAATTCTTTTATAGTAGTTCCCCTTGTACAATGGTGACTTTTTAGGTAGTCATTTATTTAGCATCGAAGTAAAATACATAAACTATCTCGCCAACAGAAGAGTTTGCTGGTGAGCCCACCCATTTGAATTTTACACACAAAAAAGGTTAATACTGAAACAGTCCCCTAACACCCATTTATTTTTGTTTTCAGTTCATTTTTCTGTATCTCAAACTTTATTTTAAATTTCGTTATTATTGATATGACAAGAAAAAGGAAAAACACCAGTTGCTGCTCCATTTTCACTCTGTTCTAATGATCAAGCAAACATGAAACCTGAGACTTAACGACCTGAAGAAAAATGATTTGTTACAGCTCATAATTCAATTCTCTGATGGCCGTGGGCTCCCTGCCACAGGAATCATGTCATGAAACTACACCAGTTTGCCCTAGAAATGTTTGCGTGAGCTTAGCGACCTTTAAGCATGCACAGTGTTGCACAACTACTTTCATTTAGCTCTTTAGAGATCATTACATTGCTGTTGTGAACTTTCTTTTCTTCAGTGTAACGTTAGAGAATATTACGTCGTGGGAGGTCAAAGACGTTATAATTTGATGAGATATGACACTCGCTAGTCGCACCCCGATGAACGCGTGCACAGCAAGCTGCTACACCCCTACCGAGAGTTTACATGCACTTTATAGGCCCTAGTCCCTACCCAAAATTGCGCACTTCTTGCTTCTTTTAGAAAGCGAAAACATTACCACAAAACGGTTCTGTAGCCGTCCAGTTAAATCACCGGCAGGCCTACACCATTTTGACGTGGACTGATAAAAAACATTAATATGCTCACCTATGGTTTTGAGGTATGGCACTTTTTCTTTTGATATTGGCACTTTTTCAATTCTGTAAACTCTAAATTGTAGTAATTTTATATGTAAACATTTTTCGCATAAGAGAAAGATTCACGTATTACAAAACGAATTTTTAAAAGCCTTTTGTCAGTCCCAAGACCAAGGTATTGAAGATATTAGTGCTTTTTGTCAGTCCGCTTATGAATGTGCTCAACTTAAAATACCTCTATAATTATGATGGCATTATGCCTTTTGGTAGTTCACTGATAAATTTACCGAACGCAGATCAGAATGGTCTCATATGAAAGCATTAAGGCCTTCGACAAAGAAGATATTATATGCCTTTTCGACATGTAATTATGCTAATTGATTCAAGTTAGGTGCATTTCGCGCCAAAACTGCATCTACTACTTTTATCAGCCCTCGCTAGTATTTTACCCTCTATTGTTCATTTTTGTTCAATCATAATTGGTGATTGCGTCAAAACACTGTGTCGTGCGTGTACGGCTATAACACAAATCTTACGTGGTGCCAAACCTGCACACTAATGACATGATCTCTTAGAAAGCCCATTTACTCATTTTATATTATTTATCGTATAGAATTATCTCTTTTTACCCTACTACCTTGCCTCTCTCCCGACCTTCACGATTAATGATCACAAAATCACTTTATATTAACTACCCTCATTACTGAATGTGACTGTTTCTCCGATTTTGACCAGATACGTGGAAGAAACGTGGTTCAACTTTGAAAAGACGCTCAAACAGCTCACCCAGATGAGCCTTCACAACCAGCGCATCATGGGCGTTCTACTGGAGGATTGCGACATTCCGGACTCGCTCGGAGAGCTCTACTTCCTCGACTCTTCAGACCCAGACTTCTTCCACGTCTTCACCAAGCGCTTGAAGACAAGTGCGTGAGCACACAGATTTAAAATAGTGCTTGTCATTGTTGACACGGTTTTGTTAGTGTTGTAATGTCACTTCATGACTATTATTCCTCATTAGTGACATTGACTTTCTTTGTGTTGCAACAATTTTGTTCTTGACATGTTTTGTCTTCAGTCTAATTTTCGTTTTTGTTAAACTTATGCAACACTGTTTCTTTTGTGTAACCACATATATTTTTTGTTTGTGCCGTGCTATCAATCTGCGCTTATGTATCTTTTGTTTCCGCTTATTCTGCGCATCTCTGAAACCTATTTAATTCCTTTTTAAATTCTCTCGTCCATCGTCTAAACGTTTTGCAATGCCTGACTGCTTTAATGTACTCCTTGTCAGCTTTACAATTTCACTTTTAGAGTCATAAAAAGCTAGTTTAAATCAGGCATGCACGAGTTATTCAGGCAAGCTTAAGGACAGCCCTGTAAAAATTTTCTTTATAATTAATTAATGGTCTCGTTAGCTTTAAAATGTGATATTCCGAAAAATAATTATACAAACAAGTGTAATAAGTTTTAACGTCCCAAAAGACATTAAAAACAATCTGCAGAAACAACTAAGAACACAATGCGTCAAAAACCTGCCTTGTACATGAACAATCATGACCTCTTCATAATGAAACATTTCGCTGCAACAAGATAAAGCTAGAGGTTTATACTGAAAAACACGTCTTGTGTAAAATTACACCGGTAAGGCAAAATGCTAGAGGTTTTTTTTTCAAACATGTTAGCTCTAAAAAGACAATATGAATTGACATGCACAAACTTTTTTCAAGCAGTCACTAATTAGAGTTTTAATGATATCCAGGTTGTTTCTGAAATCCGTACTTTTTAAAGCGATTATTTATGAAGGGAAAAAATTTTCCTTAAAAAAAATGAAATATTTTAAATCATTAAGATGGGGAGCTACTATTTTCCATGACAAAATGGGATGATTAAAATTTTGAGTTCAATTTATCAATTTTATACAAAGGTGATAAAAACAGAAAAATAAGCTTGCAAGTCAATATGCTCAGCTAAAACTACAGAAACGATTACAAAGAGTTATTGTACCGAACAAATTGATAGCATTACGAGCTTTAAATTTTTAGAAAGACGACAATGTGCAAATAATGTTAGGCTTCTGGGAATTAGAGCTTCAATTTACAAAGGTATTTTTCGGAAATATCCTATTCCAACCCTAGCAGCCATAATATTTACCCGTTTCTCAGACAAGCTCCGCTGAGGACTGAATTCTCAAATGTATTATCGATGTGTCATTACTCTTGCTCGTAATCGAAGTCTCTTGGACGGTGTGTGGATTAAGATTGTAGCTATTAATGCTGTTTTCGTAAACTACAATTCACGACTACTAATCGTGTCAACGTTATATTAACGAGTCTCCGAGGTCTATCCAGGTTCCATTACTTTCTCTTCGCCTGTCAAACAGCCAACCTTTAAGCGTCTTTCTGACCATTGTCTTGCAAAATGTTTTATATTTTGTCTTCTTTGCTTTTTCACTGATTCTTTTTGTTTCTCTCGTCTTACACTCCTTATTTCTATCACTCACTCTCTCTGTAAACACCTCTCTCTCTCTGTAAACACCTCTCTCTATCTCTCTCTCTCGCTCTCTCTTATTTAAAATAATTTCACAGTTGTGTTTTAACCCCAAGCTCTTACTCACAACAATCCACGAAAACTTAAGTGTCTATATTAATGTACGTATTTGTACTTTTTTAAAAAAACTGTCTAGGATTAATGCTCTTTTCATAATGTTCACTGAGCACACATTGAGGCCGTATTCCTCATTTCAATCAATGTCTCCTTTCCTTCAATTTATATTTCAGGAAGTCAACTTATCTATCCCTTTCTCTCCATCGCTTTCCTGACTCAACTCTCTGTAAATCATCTCATTACATTTGCTACTCTTGCTATATTTACTTCTCTCATTCACTTTGCTTTGTCTCATTAGACGCCATACTTTTGATATCATGCTTTCATAGGGCTCAAAAGCATTTATTCAATGTGTTTATCTGACTGTTTGCTATTTGTGTCTTTAAGACCGTCAATTTTTTGTTGCAGTATCTAAATACTTTTTGATTTTCAATGGATCTTCATTTTGATTTCCCCGGATACATATTTGAGTTTTGTCGAATTTGTTCTTAGTTCTATTATAATATCGAATCATCAACAGTCTGTTACTTTTCAAATGAGCCAACGTTTCATCTACTTTTTTCTTTCTCGTTCTCTCCAAATCTTATCTCCCATGTACGCTGCTTCTCGCTAATACTCTTGTATTACAATTTCTCCGTTTTCCAGACTACCCCAGCAGGGAAATTTAACAGACGGGTTTTTTTTTCAATTTTCAATGTACTTCTCATCCCGATTTTCATTTAACTTTTTATTTGGAAAAGAACGTTTTAAATACTTTTTTTTTTATATTTTTTCCCAAGCATTATTGAAACCCTTACAATTTTTTCCTCTCGAGCGCTGCCCGAATGGCCATTGACGATCTAAAACTGATGCCAAATCTCACAGGGGAAAATTGAATTAAATTTTACATTGCTCTTGTGTATTAAAAAAATGATTACTTGAATAAAAGTTGTCGCGTGCTGCCTGCCAAATTTCCGTAAATTAAAGAGCGAGAAATATAACTTTGAACCCAGGATCTTTTTTCCCGCTGTAGATTTTCGACACTCCTAACGGTCGATTCTCTTCAATTCGCCAGACAGCTTGACATGAATCAAGACAGTTTATATTTTGTGGCGCCCGATGCTAAACCAATGATTGATGTTCTTTTTGTTTTTTTTTTTAATTCTGATATTTGAAACAAGATATTTTGCTGCAGCGACTGGTTACATCAGACTTTGATTATTTCATGCGGAAACTTTAGGAAGGTTTAACAGTAAGCGATGAAAGGAGTTGCAGCTGAAAAATCGAACGTCGCAAGATTTTTTTAACCACTTTGGCCTTGAAAAACATAGAGTAGCAAGCGGTTTTGTTGGCACTCTTAACATTCATATGTCATGGTCTTTAGGCATTTAACAAATCAAACTTTTACTTCGTAGAAATCCTCTGGTTTTCATCATCATCATCATCATCATCTTCTTCTTTTTCTTTTTTTTCGATCATTATAAGAAGTATTTATGATGATAGCGAACTATAGAATAATAGTAGAAGTAGTAGTAGTAGTAGTAGTAGTAGTAGTAGTAGTACCAGCATCAGCAGTAGTGGCAGCAGCAGTAGCAACAGGATTGTTAGTACTAGTTGTAATCGCAGCAGGAGCAGTATAATAGTAGTAGAGGTATTTTTTTACCGACAGCATCATCTATGGAAGGTAACTCTTACTACATTCACAAAAAAATGAAATGAAAGTTCCATGGCTTCTTATCTGATATGCCACTTCCCTTAACTGTAGTAGTTTGAAGTTGGAACACATAACCACTAAATTTTGAAAAAGAAAATGTCAAGCCCCTTGTCCTAAATTAGTTATTAAACTTCTGTTATTGAACGTTGTTGGGACTTTGGGATTACCTCGTCCTAGCCAACCCTCGTATCCCGCGCCATATTTTGTGGTATTTAAAAAATTAATACCTCGTTGGAATTGATCCGAAACAATCAACCATCTTAATTAACAATTTTCTTGTTCCTTATCATCTATTGAAGGTTTTACACTATAAGGTTTATCATTCGCTCAGTAACGTTTTTCTAGCAAAAGTTAAATTTCACTTTTCTCTATACCCCCGATCCCTTATCCCATCAGGTCGTATTCCAAGGAGTAGCGCATCGGTCAGCAGTGACCTGGGACAGAATGCATTGGCTCCAGCAAGTAAGTGTGCTCATTACCTATGTAAATTTCACTATTATAATTACTAGGCACGTATATTTATACACTATATTAATCCCTTTCGGGAAATTTGTCTTCGTTACTCGGCGTAACTGTGTCGCCATAGAGCAGCGCCACTAATGCCCGAGCAGACCAGTACATTTGAAGCCTGTAGCTGGGTACCCATTTTACAGGTGGGTGGACGGGGGAAAGTTAGGCTAAATTGCTTTCCCAAGGCAATTGCAACATGGCATAATCGGTATTATAAATTTAGGCAAATTTTGCACAGTTGAAGAAGAACTGAATTAAAAATTTACAGTTTAAGTATCAGCCCAATTCTTTTACTTCTGTGATTATGAATTTTAACGCGTATGAGATTTACTGATGGCTTGCTTTATGCAAAGTTTTAACTGAAATTTGAAATTAGAGTCTACTTAGTTATAAATTAACATTAACAGTGCAGTTGTCTTTATTGAAGATGCGGTAGAATATGATAACTACAACAACACAAATAATAATAAAAATAATAATAATAATAATAATAATAATAACAATAATAGTACTAATAGTAATAATAATAATAAAAATAATAATAATAAACAACAATAATAACAAAATAATAATAAAAAAAATAACAATAATATAAATATTAATAATAATAATAATAATAACAATAACAATAATAGTACTAATAGTAATAATAATAATAATAAACAATAATAATAACAATAATAATAATAATATAAATAATAATAATAATAATAATAATAATAATAATAATAATAGTACTAATAGTAATAATAATAATAAACAATAATAATAACAATAATAATAATAAAAATAATAATAATAATAATAACAATAATAGTACTAACAGTAATAGTAATAATAATAAACAATAATAATAACAATTATAATAATAAAAATAATAATAATAATAATAATAATAATAATAAT
>BMAT01001749.1:65104-76693 GCA_019649035.1 Elysia marginata | reverse complement strand
AATAATAATAAAAATAATAATAATAATAATAATAATGATAATAATAAAAATCTTATTAAAATATCGCTCAGGTCTAAACTGTAAATGTCTTCTTCTTGGATGAGAGACAACTCACAACTAAAACAAATTATGTTTGAAAAACGGGAGGCACCAAAGATATATATAAGCATATATCTGTAAATCCCAATTTTGTCTTACGGATTTACAAAACGACATTTTAAAAACATATATAAATCTTATTGAGCGGTTCCCATTAACAGACAGTCATTTTTTTATTTTAGACAACGCACCTGTAGAATGATCTATATCGAGATTACAAATTTGCGCCCTGAAAGATCTAGCTAAAATGTGTATGAAATTATAGAGAAACATTCCGGCAAGAAGAGTAGGTCTGTAAGAACGAAGATTTAGAGCTAGAGCTAGATTCTAGGTTATACAGGCTATTGACTCATTCCTAGGATCTGCACGGATTTTAAAAAAAACTCTTCTAAAAAAAGGGCAGTTTGTAAAAAGTTCTGAGAGTTCTTTAGAACCTTAAAGATCTAAACATCGATCTAGATTTTCTGATTTTTTAGATCCATACTTCGATCTTAAACTATATCTCGGTCTCGGCAGTTCTAAGCTTAAAATGTTATGTACACAGTCATAAAGGTAAGATCTAGATCAAGACATTAACACAGATTAAGGCTCAGAAGCTATTTTTAGAACTATTTGTCCTCTAGGGCCTACATCTGATCTGTACTGAGATCTAAACCATTACTGTATAGACCTACATGTATGTAAGATCTCTACCTCGGAATTTGTGAGCTATGCTTAGTACATGAACATTTTGACAGCTTTTGTAATACAACCTCATTAAGGTTTTTTTTCCTTTTGTGTTGTAAGCATGAGTTTTGAGTAAAGGCATCACTACCTGTCGATTAAAATAGTTTATTTTCACATTTTGTAGAGGAGACAAGTTGGCTGGTAATGACAATAATAATATTTATAAAAAAATAATAGTAATAACACAAATTTGAAATAGTAATAATAATGGTAACTGTAATGATAAGATAATAAAAAAAATAAACAAGAAAGGATAAGATTTATAACCAGTCGAATCCCAAAATATATCATAGGCTCAATGTTTGATAATTATGTTTCTATAATATATAAATGTTATAATTAAATTACCCTTTAAACAGTTTTTAGGGAAGGACGGTCGAATTTTACAAAAATAGGGTTTGAACGAATATTCCGGAAAAGTGTTATATAACTATTATTTCCTTTGTCTATCATAGAAATGAAAAAGAGTAAATTTTCCCTCAAACTCATGTCTGAAATCTGGGTTCTTGCGTAGATTTTTTTGTGAGATTTTAAAACTGGCGATTGAAAGCTATTTTGTTTCTGAGCCATGCAACTTTCGTTCGTTTTAAATATAGGTTAGCTATCTTTAGCTACTGGTGTTGCTCAAGTCACCTGTTAGAAATTTACAGCATTGTTCTAATTACAAGATAGACTTGACGCATGTATCACTGTTCCTTGACATTTACGAACAAAGCTAGTCGATTGTCTTATCTTAGCTGCAGCTAGGGCTAAACTGGACACAACTAGTGACGACAGCGTACTCAGAATTAAACAGTAAGCGACATAGAAATCGAAAAATGTAGACTGATATATAGACGAATGGGAGGCGATCTAATTCAGTTGTATAAAATTGTTCACCAACATTATAACTTGAAGGCATCAGATTTTTTTAACCTGTTTTAACATTAGATTTACAAGAAGGGGTGATTTAACAATTTTTATAGGTAAAGGTAAAGGTAGTCCCATACTCGACACGAGCGTAGGGGAGCAAGGAACAACTTTACTTTCGCCGAGTCTTAAGAGACCTAGCTACCCATCAATTGCTGGGTGGGCACAGGGGAGCAAAAAAAATTTAGCCCGGACTGGGGATCGAACTCGGGACCTCTCAGATAGCGGTCAACCGCCCTACCAACACGAACAATTTTTATGAGTAGGTGTAAAACAAACATCAGATATCATTGGTTTATCCAGAGAGCTTAAAAAATTTGGAATAACTTACAATATAAGACTAAAAATGCACCATCGTTAAATATATTTAAAAATGATGTAAATCGTGATTTGTTGTTTCTTAAATAAGATTTTGATTGATTTTTGTTTCTATAATAGTGAATTGATGTCTCTTGAATACAGTTTTGATGATTTTAGTTTATATCATTTTGTCGGGCGTTTAAAAGATAATAATCTTATTTGGCCTTTGTAATAATATGATATGATGTGATATAGGTCAGCTCAAAAAAAGGTAACGTGAAAAAAGTAGAATCATATTGAGCCCAGTCACGATCACAATCAAGTGAGACGTAACAATGATAGAAAAGAAGACGCTGGTGCGAAAACTAGCTACAATGGAACATGGCATGTACTAGAAAAGTTGAACAGCCCTGCCAATAGCCGTGTTTTTCTTTTTTAAAAAGATTAACTAAACCAAAAAACTGCATCTGTGAAAGACTAAAGGAAAGGCTCTTCAAAACCCTCTGAACCACTCGCACTACCTTAAACTCCTACAATTAGAACATTTTGCGTGCGTTTTACAGGTACCCATCTTAAACAATTTTTATCAAAGCGTTATGCCTAGCCAGGAAGCAAAGTGGAGTTATTTATTTATAAATATTGTATTGCTCAACAGTTGGTGTAGATGTGGAAACAAAAAATCGTTATGTAGGAAACCTAATCTCTGAGCATTTCCTGATCAAACTTATTTTTGGCGATGAAATGAAGAGTTAAATTCAACAAATAATCATATTTCTAAAACAAGACCGTTTAACTTCAAACTTTATGTTTGGCTTTGCAACTCGACACTGGTTTGTTGTGGCTATATTTATAAGCTGCACTTTGAAATACTATTTTTTACGTAAAAGATTAAAAAGAAACTTGAACAAAGGAAGTGAAAGGTCTTCCACATTGTTGACCGGCTCTGTGGTCTAGCGGTAAGACACTCGCTCAGAGATCGGGAGGTTCGTGGTTCGATCCCCGGCCGAGTCAAACCAAGGACTTTAAAGTTGGTATTAGCAGCTGATATGCCTAGTGCCTGGCATTATGTATTTAGTGTCAAGTCTGGTCGGCCCGGTGTCAGGATAATGTGACTGCGTGTGGTGTACGCAAGCGCTCCTTACGTCACAATTGAAAATTGAAAATTCAAACAACCAACCATCCACATTGTTGATGAGTGAAATGTTTTTTTTCTTAATTTACTATCAATAATGTTATTATCTCAACCAGTACGATCAGATAAAGCAGTAGTAGTTTTGTCCTAGTAGCTGCAAGAGAAATAATAGGAGCAAATATTACCGTTATTAAAAATTTAAAGCACTGGCAGCAGCTTTGTAGCTATTTTTGTTTCTGCTGTTGTCGTTGTTAGTTTTGTTATTGCAATCAAAAGAGAAGAAGGTAAGAAAAAAGAAAACAATTGTGACTAGCAATGTTGATGGTTATATAAATGCATACTTTAGAAAAGATGTCTGTCCCTAACATAATTTGAAATTTCAAAGTTTAGAATTTGTAATATTATAAGATAGTTTAGCACTGATGAATGTTTCAGTAGCCACTAGCGTTGCCGTTTACCTTTCATCTGACGATTTACCAAGTATTGGCAATGGTTGAAAATTATGTTTCTAAGACAACAAAGGAGTAACATAATGTGCTTTTATTTTTTCCCAGACGTAACGAACGGTAAAATCCTCACGTTCTGCAGACTTCAGATTAAAGTTGGTTGGAACTCTCACCTGGTCCCTGCAGACGATCCTAGTCTGGATATTCCCTCATCCTTGTCCGCCCATGGCATCGGGGTGAGTAGCACAAACAAGGCACTTTAATTTCTCTGAGGATAAAGGGTTGATTGCACATTGCTTACTATATTATGGTTTTTCAATCAAGATGGCGGGCACTGCATAAAGAACTCTTTCATCCAAGGCATCAATGCTATTCTTCATAAATAAGAGCCAGATTGCCTGATTGCACAAAAGAATTCGTCTCCACCCTTTCTGGAGCGCCCACCGTCTGAATAGGAAAACTTCATATTACGCAATAAACAATTAACCCATCAGGAGTAGTTGAAGATTAGTTTTACGGTATTTTAACGCTGGGTCGATTCGTAGAACAAGACCACTGTTAATTTTTTTCCGCAGGAGATCGAGAGTGCTGACGTTTCTTAAATGTAACCAATTATAAACATAGAAAAGTTTACTATTTTTCTGACGGCACTGTGGGCATTAATGCTGTTCGAAATCAATTGTGACCTGGGAATTTCCATCCTTAATTGAATTTTAAATATTTGATTTGGTCTAAAAGCAAAATAACATAATTGCTTAATAAATTGTACTATCGAACTTTTTGAGCTTCTAGTGTGACATAGAAATTTGCTTGCGCTCTGGAACATACAAGTTATCTAATCTAAAAAATTAATGGTTCTGACCTAAATGCTCGTCCCAGCTTCGGAAACACCAAATTCTTACATGTTCCCTCTTGGAGTTTTCGCACTCCTTTGTGTGGTGTGATAGGAACAAATTTTATAAAGCTTAAACAAAACTCTCTTAGACCCCTTTTTATTCACAATTCTGCACGAATCTATAGTTAAATTTAGGTCAGAACTATTGTTGTTTAGAACTCAAACTCATAAACATGGAGTATAATGGACTTATTTATGTATTATTGTTATCCTCTACATTAAAATATCGATGCGGAAATGAAATTACATGTTGTGTTCTACCAGTGGTAATTAAAGAGTTTTAGCTTCGAAAAGGTTCTGTACATTAAAAAAGTATTATATTTATTGTGTGAACAATCGCTTTTTCCGCACATCTAAAAATCAGTTCCACAGTAGCATTTTAATGAACTCTGTGAAAAACTTTCGCTCTTGAGAACTTGAAAATATAAAAACAAAAATATTTTTAAACAAGAGAAGGCCTGCATATCAATTAAAAAAACTTCAAACAGTCGCATTTGAAACAAACAAGACAAGAATTTCCATCAAGACAGTTTGTCAAGGAATCGAGTCTCAAATTATGTCTCTGCAACAAAATGATGACTCACTTACTTTATAGCGCGTTCGCTGAGATGAATTCGACCGACTGTAATGGTTAGTGTAGGTTGAAATGTTATTAAGACAAATACTCGTTTCTACATGTATAGTAACACGAGATGTTATACTGATGATCATCTGATTTTGTTCTTTTTAACGCCATTTTGAGTTATTAAATTTGGGGCAGGCTGGGATACTAAGGGAATTTGATATATTTTCTCTTCCTGTGCCATTTGTGGATAAATAAACTAGATCTAAATTTGATCTTAAGTTATCGTGAAAAGATGCCTTAGGGGATTCACAAAAGCTTTTGATACAGAGATTTTCAAGTTCCCAAACTTATTTAAATCTAAAATATCTTTTAATACATCTATTTTTCCAAACATTGATAGTACCTACAGTATAAAGTTGCCAATCGTGGATACCGAAAATATCTCTTAAGAAACGAATTGAGAATGCCGAACGGACATCTTTAAATCTTTTTAAAATGAAATTTCCGATATCTTTTAATAGATTTTAAGAGTCTCCCTTGGGTTATCGAACTTAATTGGATAGACGTCTTTAGGGTTTCCATGTTCTATATTTCGATTGGTTGGCTTTTAAATAAAACGTGTGTCATTGCTACATTGTGCGGTGTCTGGATATATAAAACGTGTGCCATTGCTATATTGTGCGGTGTCTGGATATATAAAACGTGTGTCATTGCTACATTGTGCAGTGTCTGGATATATAAAACGTGTGTCGTTGCTACATCGGGGATGTCTGGATATATAAAACGTGTGTCATTGCTACATCGGGGGTGTCTGGATATATAAAACGTGTGCCATCGCTATATTGTGCGGTGTCTGGATATATAAAACGTGTGTCATTGCTACATTGTGCAGTGACTGGATATATAAAACGTGTGCCATTACTACATTGTGCGGTGTCTGGATAAAACATATGTCATTTCTACATTGTGGGGTAGCTGGATATATACAACGTGTATCATTGCCACATTGTGGGGTGTCTGGATGTATAAAACGTGTCATTGCTCCATTGTGGGGTGTCATTGTGGGGATATTTTCTCATAACCGTTTATTCGTAAAGCCTCCACTAAGCCTGGAGTATTGTCACATTGGATAGCAACCACCCTGTTTTATCTTATGGGGAGTTGCTACTTATAGTATATATAATTATGTGACAAGAACCGCACTCGTTAACAGTGGTTAAAAATAGGTTCTGTTTTTTCCCTCTAAGATGACAGTATCAGACGGTATGAATATATTTAAAAAAAAATCTTTTGTATTGAATTATCTTCAAATAAAACTTGTGATATTTGTTTATTTCTGCGTACATAATTTTGACATTCGCATTCATTCACCCGTGCAGGGATCCTACCTTTTCTGCTGCTCCCCTTTGTTCTTCAGAGTTACTCTAGACTGGCGTAATAAACTATATTCTGTTCAGATTTTGATTTTGCTTGATGCTTTTAAATCAATTTAGTAAGAGACTCCGAGTCGACGCAACCTGCTGAGGCAAAATCTAGATGTTAAACTCTTCGATTTCTAGGTGCTTTTTCTAAGTCTTGCAAACAACACCCTGACTCTATGATGTTCAGAATGAGCGGTGAGTGATGGGCTTTTTGTAAACTAGGAAAATCCATCAAACTTCTTGTGCTTTTCAAGAGATATCCGATTGTAAGCTCTTCGTCTGGGATTGTTCTCAGTAGATCGAGAACAGGATTGTGTTCAATGATATCAAAAACACTTGATGTTTATCTCCTCGTGACGAAAATTTCTTTATTGTGAGAAGTATGAAAACGTTCCCCAATTCCTCCGATAGCTACATCGCCTAAGTTATATTTTACCATGCGTCTCTCTCTCTCTGTGTCTCTGCTTCTTTCTCTCTCTCTCTCTCTCTCTCTCACCTCTTTGTCTTTTTATTTCTTTCTTTCTCCCTTTCATCCTCTCTTTGTGTCTCTCCCTTTGTTTATCTGACTTCATTTGCTGTGGCTGTTTCTATCTCTCATGCTGCAATTTTTTATCACTATGTGTGCTTATTAACTCGCCAATCACGTAGGCGATAGCAAAGTTGCCGATCGGAGTAAATTGTTACCACTACAGTTCTCAAAATGTAAAAGTAAAAACGGACTTTTCCGACACTTCTTTAAACCTAGTGTATTACTATTAAATACCTGAGTGGCAAATGTTTTGATTTGCTGCAAGGCAGTTTTCTCATTGTATCAGATTTATAGACGGCATTGAAATGCTAATTCGAATTGTTGAGAAGAAATTGCAGAGATATGAGCTAGACAAATATCTATCTCATTTTTTCTTGTTCTCTCTTTCATAGATTTTCAAAGTATTCGTTTGTACTTTTTTTGCATTCAATGAGCTTTAGAGGTTTCCTATCTTCCCGCTGTATCCTCTATCGGCGTTGATGATGAGTAAGTTTAATCTGTGAGATCAAAGGGGCATTTTTGGTTAAGGTTGCGTTGATTTGGTAATGTTCTTTTTTTCAACATTATGTGATCAAGCCAATAAAGGGGAGTTTGACGTGTAATGCTTCAATAATGGACGAGTGATTTAAAGCTTATTAATCTAGAATTCCTACAAATTGATCAAGGGCGAATTTTCGTTAAACGTTGTCATGGACCATTGGATTTAATATCATTCTATTAATGACATTGGAAAGAAAAAGTATGAAGGGAAATCTTATCAAAGACAATCATGTTCCGCCAGATAATCTACCCACGGTAAAGATAAACATCATTTTGAAATCATTAAACACGCTTTACCATTACTCTTTTTTTCTCCTGTTTTATTTTCTGCCTTTGATTATTTTTTATCCTAGGGTCGGTCGGCACTGTGTGCGTTTCATCACAACCATTTCACGCTTTACAATTCAAAATATCATTCAAACGAGTTAATAGACCGTTAATTTGTCTACAGGCGTTCAGTTAACAAAACGCCTTAGCGGTAAAGTTGAGGTCCTAACGATTTTATTAGAAGCAGGATGTTCACGACTAACTTATGTTTCAAGATTACGGTATCTTAATTGTTTTGCAGCTTTTAACATTTTTTTTCAAACAAAATTGTAACTTTTTTAACATTTGCAGGAAAATTAATTGAATTTGATAATATTTTCTGATTATACACACACCTGCTTTACATTTGTTTTACATTTGAATAAAGTAAGTAACAAGTTTTCGTCATTTTTACGTCAGTGTATGGTTTTTTAAAGCTGCTTAGTGCTTTGTAATGTGTACGTTCCTACAAATTCTTTGTTGAGCGCATTCTTTAATAAAATAATGTACACCTAGGTATTTTATTGCATTTTAGAAGGAGAGCATTTTCGTCGATATAAATTATCAGTACAGTACATCTACATATTTTGCGTCTATATATTTCAGACATCGCTCAAATTTTCAGACTTCGCTCAAATTTTCAGACGTTGCCCATTTTCGTTTGTAACTCATAACATAATTTCTTTCATTTGCATGTAAAAAAAAAAATAATTTTTATTCTTGCTGCGAAAACCATCTTTTAGCTCTATTTGTGTGTTTTCTGAGGGCTAACTCCCTCGAGTCTATCTTCTCCGCATTTCCATAGAAATGATCTTATCGTGCTTGCTCACACTCCGCTCTCCTTGGCCTGGGGAAACAATCAGTCTTAAGAGGCGTTGTCCCTCCTGCTCCCCACCCCTCCCCCTTTTGAATGCTCAGGCCATGTTCTCCGTCCCCCCTTTCCTCTCCCAAAATCAGAAAAGCCTCCGTTTTCTCGCTCATGCCTTCCTAGTCCTGACCAGGGCCCAGCGCTGCCGGCCTCCTCGAAACGAGAAGTTCTGCCCATCTCTCACAATTACAGAGGTCTGATCGATGTGATCACATCCTGTTTGCCTTTGGATGAGTCTCCCAGGTTTTCGCAAATTGCAATTGTTTGGGGGCTCGAGAGGCGGGGAGATGCCGACCCGACAACAGACCCCCCAGCTAACTCAGTTAAAGATTATCATCAGCCTGGTCCCTTAAGACGGTACTCTGACTGATTGTACTGTCATATAATAGGCACCAAAACAACGCATACGGGATTTCATTTGCACCCGATTGTGTGCCGCCTGTTCAGTCACTGTGAGCGAGTGTGTTACTTGGTTTAGAAACAGATTTATCAATCTCAGCCCTGAAATAATTAAACAAAGTCACCGTAGTGCTAGCTATACGATTCGAATCTTTCTTTACTTGCTCGTGAAATAATTTTCAACCTCGCCTATCTCATAAGAAAGTAAATCATTCATATTCAGTAGGGCATGCATTATTAACCTTTTAATCAAAACTTCAATTGGAGCTTTTTTCACGCAATGACATATAATTTTTAAGACTCTTTTACTTAACAGCGGACATAATATTGTCGCATCGTTTTCGTTGTATTGATTATTCAATAGTAATTTGAGAAGTTTTCCTTACGTTATTTTTTTAGGAAAGTCATGGATGCCAGAAAACTAATTTAATCTCAATGTATAATCGTGAAATTTTTTTGTAAGCTTTTCAGGTATTGGTAAACTTTAAAATATTTGTCTAATTTCATGGATAGAATATCTTTCACTTTAGCAATCATGTGGGAAGTTTTGCTTCTCTCTCTGTTTCTGTCTATTTACCTCTCTTTTACTCACTTTTTTCCATTTCCTTTTCAAAACTTTGGTGGCGACCAAATGGCATGGCGCAGAGAAATTAATTCAGCATGAAAATTTGTGGGCGTTTAAACCAAAAACCCAATCACTCAATACTTGTTGCTTTTGTGATCTTAAGTTTATGATGCACAGCACATATTCTGTGTTTTTCTCACAATTGTGTAGACTGATTGTATTTTTCCCTCCTTCATCGTCCTGTGCTTTTTTCTTCCTTTTTTTCTTAAACGCCGTACTTTTAGGGCCGAAAATTTTTTAGCTAAAAGCAAAGACAACATAGATCTTTTTACAGATTTTGATCTAGACACACCGGAGGTCTCCTACGTAAATTCTCTTGTACAAATCTGAAAAAAAGCTAGCATACAATTATGTTTTGTCAACATTGGAAATGAGACCTATGACAAACCAAGCCATGCATTACATTGCCCTGCGCAAGCCACGCAGACTCGTTTCTTGTAAGTCTCAGACGATCTTGAGCTAATCATTGAAACTGACGTCATAGCGTCCAGGCTGGTAATGCTAAAAGAGAGCAGAGATGCGGAAATTGTCGATGTTAACTCAATAAAGAAGCTCCTCAGACCAGTTTCAGGCAGCCCAATCAGCTGAGGATGAGGCGTACTCACTAAAACCTTTCTTGTGGTTTTTAAGATTTGATTTGTTGTATATTGAACACCTTTTCCAAGAAAAAATTTAAAATTCAATAAACTTAATTTTGATGTGACGTCATTGCGTTACATTAAGATTTATTTGTCTTTCAGTCGGTCCAAACGGGTTGATTGTCATTAATTTTTTTTTTGAGGAACCTTCTTTTGGCTATATTTTAATTCTTGAGAACTTACTTAAATACGTCTACAAAATTTAGACAATCTTTTCAACATTTTGAACTCAGAAAATTACTCGTATCAACCCTTAAATATTTCGAAAACTTTCTAATTTTCACCGGATACGAAACGGTTATGTTTTTTTTTTTCGAGAAAACTTAAATTGCTTTCATGACCCATAGGATGATCATGTAAATAGAAAACCAAAAAGTTCTCATTTGTTTCAACAAAAAATAGAGGCAAAGCAAAAAGTTCCGAAAAAAACAGGGTGTAGCAAACGGATGAGACCTAATACGGAACATCAACATAGCCGATGTCGATACTGCTCCTTAGCACTCATTTCTTTGCGGCTTTATTAGTTAAGGAGTTCAGACAAGCTTCTTAACTTTCTCATTTTCGCAAAAACGTAGTAAAGGTAGCGAAGGAGTAGGCAAAAATATTTTTTCGTACTTCAGAGAAAGAGAGAGAGAGAGAGAGAGAGAGAGAGAGAGAGAGAGAGAGAGAGAGATCTGGTTTTTCTTTTATTACGAAACTTCTGTTTGCTCTTTAATATCAAGTAAAGTCCGTTTCTGGTTTCAACGTAATTACATATCCTCATTTAGCCCTGGCAAATATTTTAGTATCTTGAATGCTTTTTTTTCACGTTGTAAAAAAAGATCTAGACAAAATTACTTTGCGAACTGTGGAGAGAGGTCTGACGTAAAACCGCTGAGCAAGAAGGCCGGGGCAGATATAGGTAGAGATTCTAGCAGTACGCCTAGAAGATTATTAGTAAAGAAAGGATAGGGGAGAGAGAAAAGTACAATTAGAGACGTGAAAACGGAGCGAAAGAGAAAAGGGAGGCGGAGAGATCGAGGTAATGAACAAACAAATACTATTTTAAAATAAACCAAACGTAAGAGAACATTTTGAATAACTGATGGTGAGCATAACCTTATTTTTTTATCTTGATCCCGCGAAATCACGGGCATTTTACCTATTATGAGGGGCCTAGATAGCTCAGTTGGTAGAGGCCTCGCTCCGTGG
>BMAT01001749.1:30359-40367 GCA_019649035.1 Elysia marginata | reverse complement strand
ATAATAATAATAATAATAACAATGATAATAAAAATAATAATAATGATAATAATAAAAATAATACCTAGATCTATATAGCACCTTTTACAATAAAAAGCGCTTCACAAAGTAAAAACTACACAATTTCTTTCATACAAGTTTACAAAACATGGATAACGTAGGCAATTGAATATTGGAAAATCAATTGAAAAAAATAGATATATGAAGAATGAAAATACGGACAAGATTATTTGTACTTATAGAGTTTCCAACTGCCGTACATCTATTAAAGCTACCCGATAATCGAAATAAACTAGATCTAGCCTATACCTAGATCAGTCGATAATTTTTCTCAACTTAATATATATTATAATATAAAATACGTCATTCTACGACAAAAATTTCTCTATATAGGCAGTGAATTACCTATTCTGTGTAGATAAATTCACCTTAAGGATGTCACTATGAGCAAATCGGTGATAAAGAAGCTACGGCTGTATTCTTATCTTTCCATGTCTGGTTTTCAACCATTTTTATTTTTCTTCTAAGTTGGGTTTGCAATTTCAGTTTGCTAATAAAAAGCGAGGTGCTACTGCAACTAATACACGAGTAATTAAGAGGTAGCACTTTGATTTGTATTCAGGATAGTATCTAAACTTGTGTGTTATGAAAAATATTAATATGTACCTTATTTGATAAACTTGAATGTGTATATTATATGAGGCATCCAGGTTACACCAAGCTTTCATAAAAAGTCACTAATCAAGTGTTTGAGATCACAGGAAAGCTAGGGGTGAAAAAATGTCTTCTAGCCATTTAAAGTCCAAGATACTGCTAGTAAAAATCGGCTATGTAACAGCAATAAAGAATAAAAAATAACGATAGTATTGTGTAGTTTTTTCGAGTGAATTTGACACACGCCTGGTTTCCCCTCGTTGCTTCTCAAAGTCATGGCCTATTCAGGTATTCAGAAATATCTTGACTTTCTAATTTTTATTTGACTTGTTGCATTTGGGACAGTGAGAAAAGTAATTATATTTAACAAAAAAGAAATAATTAAAAAGATAACGCTTTTCATTCTACAAAGAAAAATAGCAGTTCAGCAATGCTTCTGGTATACTTCCTGATGTCCACTATGATAAAATTTGGTGTGGTAAATTTTCTCGATTGACCATCAAAGTAACCTGACTTTCTGTTAGCACCTCAAACATTATTCCATCTTTATATATGTTATTTGAGACCTTAACTAACAACAGATATACTTCGTGTACTTCGATGCAACGGATTGTGTGGTAAGTTGATATTTGTTTTTTTTTAAAATTGAGATATGTCAACTTTTCGTTATTTTCAAACTATACTTGGCTTGTGCCCTGTTCCTTTATCAAAAAGTTAAAAGCTCAATACCAGATTTATATATAAATTATGATTTTATTTAGTCTCCCTTAAGGCTCTTTGCTTTCATTCGTATTTTGATTTTACGTAACCTTAGCAGTCCTATCACAGTGAATTTTCCCCTACTTGCATTCCATAACATGGGTCAGATTAGAAATTGATTTCATTTTTATATATAGACCATTTTTCTTTGTATGTTTACCAGTTAAACACACTAATATTATGAAATATATACGAGCGTATATTTTTTAGCTCTGTGACGGCCTATTTCTTTAAAAAAAAAAAAACCTCGCACTTTTATAGTTCAAACAAGATAGCAATCTTAGAGGTCACAGTGAACAGTTATGTGAAGTTTTTAATGACAATTTGGCTGTTTTTTTCTTGCGTGTCCTCACCGGCTCTGTGGCCTGGCGGTCAGACACTCACTCAGAGATCGGGAGGTGTGGGTTCGACCCCTGGCCGAATCAAACCAAGGAGTCTAAAATTGGTATTAGCAGCTGACCCGCCTAGTGTCTGGCATTATGGATTTAGTGCTAAGTCTGGTCTGCCCGTTGTCAGGATAATGTGACTGGGTGTGGTGTATGCAAGCGCTCCTTACATCACAATATGACAGCGCGCTTTCAATTGTCCCAATTGCCGTCTCTGATATAACCTTGTAGTTGAAAAGAGACGTTAAAATTCAAACAGCTTAATCTAACCTTGCGTGTCCTCAGCGGAGTGTGGATCTCCTGTTGTTCACGTGCATGGAGGAAGACTGGGAGAAGCTGCTCAAGTTGGTCACTTTCTACACCAGAGATGAGAACTATCTGAGCAGGGTAAGGTCAGGGGAGGAATAAAACAAACCGGTTTCACATGACGCGTGTATCCCCTACAGAAAGGCCCGAGATCGTCTCCGAGCTGGTGAATCAGAAAACAATTCTGTCCCCATATACCACTTACAATCTTTCATCGGTCGGAAGCAGTATGTAAACACACAAAAAAAGATAATAGGCCCAGAGACGATTCGGGCTCTTCCGTACGAGATATGAGTCATGTGAAACGGGCTTAAGTCTCGCTATCGTCCTGTTTAAATTAAAATCACGGTCTCGATACTAGTCTAAATACATCAGATGTGGGTAATTATAGCACTAGGAGTGTCTTGGAAAGGGTATTTAATCCTTCCTTTCTCAACGTTTTTAAATCAACAGAGGCTCTTATAACTCTACACAAAATATTGATGGTTTATGGCAACTTTTAACACATGGAAGATCAAATAATTGAATTATCTTTATTTTTCTGATTATCCATGTTTCTTATGGAAAAACTGCGATTATAATTTTTGGAATGGTTGCGAGAATGAAGCATACTGTCGCCCGTGAGATTTAAAGGGTTGGGTGGAGGTAATAAAATTATATAGCAAGCAAAATCTATGACTAATGATAGATGCGTGAAGCACTCGAAGCGTCACTGTATTCGAACACCGTTATTATATGTTATTGGTTCCCTGACATCTAACTTACCTTGTCTTGAATCTGTGTCGTGTCATTCTACCAATGTTTTTTTCAATCTATGTTTCTATATTTTTACTTTTCCTTTCTTTCTCTGATCTCTTTTTTACTCACTTTCGTTGTTTTATTGTGTCGCTCATTTGCTTGATTGTCGGTACCCCTATATTTGACCACATGCTTTTTCTATACCTTCATCTAGCTTTCCTTTTTCTTATGTAAAAGAAGTTCCTGCGACACGCGTTAAACGGGTCAACTGCATTGTTGATCGATCTTTCAATATTAAGTCTAAGAAAATTTTTTTGGATTCAATGAAAATAATTTTGCTTCTTTAGAGAATGCGCCATTGCTAATTTATAATTCTTCAGTTTTTGTTTTCAACCAAAATTCGCGCACCCTCTCTTTATTAGGTAGTGTTTCTCTCTCTCTCTCTCTCTCTCTCTCTCTCTCTCTCCTTCTTTGTCACTTTATCTGAACATGTATCTTTAGCCACGTTTGTTTTCAAACATGCTTAGTTTGCTTAAGCTTCAGCTTTTTATACTCGGGATTTGTAGCAGTTTTAAAAGGTTCCTTTTCAACATTAGAGAAGAATAAATTTACCTGTATGTTACTTTATCCTTTTTATAACAGTACACAACTGGTTGTTTTAGGAAGCCGATTCAACCATTCGAATAAAAAAACTTAAGCATCGATTGTTCATCAAAGTTTTCCTTTTTGTATTGCCCAAACTTTTGAAAAGATGTTGTTTGTTTTTATTTTCTTTGATGCATCAGGGATCTTAGTGCCTCTTTTGAAAACCAAACTGCGGTCTCTCCACTTGCATAGCATCTTTTTGAATTATATATTTTGTTGAACATTCTTTGAAGGTGCAAACAGAAAAAGATAAAGAGCTACGTTTTCCCTGTTCCGATCCAGATGTCTATCTCTGAGCGCCTGACAGTAATGATGAGCGCTCCGTACCTGGTCAAGTTGGTTCGCCAAGTCCTACCTCACCCGCCGCAACAGAGGCATGTTTCCAAACTACTATGCCTTTGTCAGTTTACTGAGGAGTGTATTTCAAGGTGAGTAAAATAGAGGAAGACTTAGGAGGTGAGATTTAGGCCTAGAAACTCGAGTCAGCTAATCATAGAAGCTCCGGTTTTAAAAACTTCGGCTTTTCATGAGAGAGATAAGCTAGCTTTAACTATTACGTTTAATGATTGTTTATAAATTTTAAAGTATGAATTATGTCGATTCGGATTGAACGAGGGATCCACTTGCAATATCAACTTAGTCAAATTAAAACAAGTGACTGAATGCCATGAGCCTATTATAACTGCTGATCTTTTTCCTAATATTGTATAAAATGTAGAGTCGATCCAATTCCTAACTGCTCACGGAAAATATAAGGTAAACCTATAAATTTAATAAATAAAGTACTGAGCAGGGAGTCCATTTTATGCCCATTATTGACTCAGCTGGTATATCATTTAGGCTTCTCAATGACCGTCAGTAAAAAATAAACTTTAGAAAGCTGCCGGCCTTTAGATCAAGTTTTTTTTCCAGTTTTCCAAATATTTGCAAATTTATTTGTGACAAACTCGTCATGTGATCTTTCCCAGGTTCGCCCACGGCCTTGACCGCGAGGACGTTCCTGGTCTGGCCGAGCTCTTCACCCGTCATATGCCTGGCAAAGTTTCTGGCAGCGCAGTGAGGAGAGTGCAAGAGGAACTATTCCATGCAAACCACGGGCTTGTACCCTAGCCAATCCCGCTCCGGTAGCATTAATCTCAAGTCTGATTCACACAAAGCGTGGGTGTGAGCCCTAATCCTTGATGCTATGGTGGCAAAAACAAGCTTTAAAACATGCAAACATTGGAGGCGCATCTTCATCCGTGACGCCGATGTAGGCAATAAGCAAATCATTGATTTGTGCTACGCTGGAGTTGTGCACTGACCATTGGCAGTCTCTTAGTTTGAATCGTTCAAATCATTGGCTTGTATTCGGACTACTGACATTTTGATAATGGCAATCGTGTGATTCGTTCAAACTATAAACTTTTACCTTATCCATGACAGCTATGGCTTAATTCGTGCAACCCTGAAACCTAAATAGACATTCTCGGAAAGCTTAGGAGATTTTAAACTCATTGAGATTTCTTTTGCAACCCTGAAACTGTACTCTGACCTTTGACAATATAGTGGCGATAAAAAAAAAGTTGGATTGAGTAAACCACGTAAGTCTTGAGCCAACTGCTTAACTGTTTGGTAATAAGTTCGTTGACTTCCAACCTGGGAAGTTGAACACCAGCAGCGTGATAAGTGACTGCGAGACAACAGGATGTCAAGGATCCTCTGAATTCCAGCCAGGTTTGTTGAGTAATTTCATAATGTACTGAGTGTCTCAACCTGTGGTTTTTCTAGATTTTATTGCTGTGGAGTGATGATTAATTTGGTAAGACCTATGTACATAAACTGCATTTTTTAATGCAGATACCTGTACTTAATCCATTCTTGAAAAAAAAATTACGCAAATATAATCATATTTTTGAAAGTATGTAAAGGGAAACAAATTATCATTGTTTGAATTGTGTTCCATAGGTTACCTCTCTTTGTTGAAAAACCCAACGAGCTAGTTTGCAGAATAGATTGTGTTATACCAGCTACAGTATTTTATACCTCAGTCAATTTCAGTCTATGTAGCTATTGTAAATATAGAAGGAAGTTAAAAACAATATTTTGTGTAAACAGAAAATATTAAAACCGATTGATTTTAATCATTTATGGCACTAATTTTTAAGTGTAATTTTAACTTTCTTGGTTAGAACACGGTCATCAAACGTATTATAAAGAAAGTTCTTTTTTACTTTCCATCTCTTATTGTTTTAAAAATATTTTGGTCATTGTTATTTTTACTTAATAACTTGTTTTGAAATATTTTCCTCGAACGCATTATATACATTTTCTTGAAAACAGTTTACGTTTTTTCACATAAAAAAATCATTCTTCTAAGGGGTGTGATTACTTTGAACTGTTGAGAAAAATGTGAAGTATGTAAATATTAGAAAAAAATAGAGAAAACAGGTTTCATATTACTTGTTGCAAGATAAAAAGCGGGTCCGAATTATAAGAAAAGAAATGGAAAAATGGGAGAGAATAGAAAAATGTAAAGAGACAGAGAAGGAGAGAGAGAGAGAGAGAGAGAGAGAGACAGAGAGAGAGAGAGATTGGGAGAGACAGAGAGAAAGACATAAACATAAAGAGAGTGAGATAGAAAGAGACGGAGAGAGAGACAGAAATAAATACAGAGAGAGAGAGAGAGAGAGAGAGAGAGAGGCAGACAGACAGAGACTCATGATGCGTGATAAGACTGCCGACAATGTGATTTATTTTCTGTATAAGTCTTTCGCAAGATGTTATTAATTTCCAAACCTTACTGTATATAGAAATATATAAACAAAGACGATCTCATTTGTTTTGAATGTAAAGTGACTTTAAAATATTAATCTTTATTGAAGTTGTATCAGTCGTGATATTTTTTTGGTGTTGAAAAATTCATTGCAACGAGCACCAATGTCAGTGGAATTTCAGTCTTTATGTTATATTTTGTTATACTTCCAAAACTTTACCGTATGAGAACCATGATTGTCTATGCTCTTAAAGGGCGCTTTAGAGTCTGAATAGTTTTATTGCTGTGGATTGATGATTCATTTGGTAAGACCAATATACATCAACAGCATTTTTTTAAAATGCAAATACATGTACTTAATCCATTCTTGAAAAAAATTACTGAAAATATAATTATATTTTTGAAAGTATTTCTTCTGCATACATTGGATCTTTCAAGATAAATTTGGAAAAGAGTAAGCATCACAATTTTATTTAAGCCGATAGTTCAAAGCTAATAAGAATAAATGATAAGTAAATTATATAGAGCGCATTTTTGTAGCTCAAAGCGCTTTACATTAAGATTGGCAATACAGAATAAACACACAAAAAATTGCACCCATTTTAACAACAGACGTCATTGAATTTAAATGTTTGGCTAACAATGCAATTATGTATAAAATATCCCATGTTATCACATAAAACATTATAAATTAAAAATACAAATGTAATCATAAAAAGAGAGCGATCACAAACTTATAACTATCGTAAGAGGAATTGTGAAAAGATGTGAAAAGCAAAGTTTTAGGATTCTATTGGAAAGAAGACAAAGACTTAGAGGAAAGTATTGAACATGGGAGATTGTCACACATGTTAGGGCCAGTGTGCTAAAAACACATAAGACCAAAGCTTTTCAAATTTTCTTTGGTTTTGCATACTCTACCATTTATGGAATAACAACAAAAGGTTGTAAGGTTTCCCGTAGGTTCTATCATTTTGATGTCAGTTACAATGAATGCTATTGTGCTTTGGTGTATTGATATGCTAACATGAATCACCGCTCATAGTTTACGCATATTATTCTTGTTGTTGTTGTTGTTGATGGTGGTGATAGTGATGGTGATAATGGTGGTGTCAACATGTTTTATCGTCACATACTATTTTTATTTAATCATCATATTGCATAAATTTGTGGGCAAAATATTTTAAATGGTAATGTTTATAAACGTTACTATGACACTCTTGAATTCTTGTGGCATAAATTACTTATGCAATCATTTCCGCGTACAAAGTAATGTTGTTAAGGAGGAGATCATAGTGACGCCAAAAGTTTTTATGCAAAGTATATTAGGGACTGAACACGTTTAATAAGTGGGTTCTCTAGCGTATTAATTATTTCTATTGTTTCCCCAATCAAAATTGTATGCACTTTTTGCGAATGTTAACCAAGAAGTGCTTAAGTCTATTTTTTCTTTCAACAAGACATCACAATGACCCAGAGAGCTACTTATTGTTCATTTTTCATTAAAAGGTGGAAATGTATATTGAGAAACGTAAGGTGTTTATGATTAAAGTATGCTTAGAGCCAATTAATTTTACCTCTTTTGTTTGGCGGAAATATTCACTGTTTCTAGTCGCTCTTCGAGATAGGTTTTGTAAATTAAGTTTTCTTGTAAATACATGTTTGAGAACAATTTTGTTTAAGAAGTAAAGAAATGGCATTGCTCTCTTGTTTAAGAGTCTTGGTTTTCCGATGTACATATCTAATATATCGATGCTTATAAATTTTCTCATAATATGTTTGTGTCTTGTTTTTCAGTGTTTAAGTTTTATTTATGCACCGACAAACATGCATTAGGGTCACTAGATGTAAGTACTTATTTTATCATTCGGTTGTGAAAATTGTTTTGCCAATACAAAATGTGTTATAAATAAAAAAAAATAATGTTTGAAGATGTGTCTGATATTTGTTTTGATTGCGAATCTTGTTTGTGTATTAAATAGAAAAATGAAATTTTCATAACTCTCACAAACAGTGTCAGTTGAGATATCAAGGGACATTACTCAACAATATCTACTTTTATCTTGTAAACAGAAATGAACACCCTTTGGATTGATTAATTTGATGCTCCTAAGGTTTTGTGCATTTCTCGAGGGTCGCACTCAGGGCATTTTAGCTGTCGTTCGGTGTTTATTTCTCTAGTGCGATAAGTTTGTTTCGAAAGAACTTAAAGAGTTGCTCTAGCCAAATAACAGTGTAAAACTTTCGAACTTTCCGGTTCTATCAAGTATGCGTACTGATTTTATTCGCATTTGCTCGGTAGTAATTATTTTGTAAATAAAAAATTTAAACTCCTGAGAAGGAAATTGTCGATAGAGGGTGTAGGTCAGACAGGTCAAGTACAAATGTTGTAAAAACGTTGATAAATTATAAAAAAAACTCACAAACGAGAACACAACACCTTTATTATTGAAATCTGGTTTTTACAAAGTTATGGTAAATTTATTGGTTAAGTTTTATATTCTTGTAAACCCAAGTAATAACTATACCATTGTGTTCAATGAGATTAACTGCCAGTCATGCCTCTATTAAATATAAAATTTACCAATTCAATGTTTGGGGTTTATTCCAAGGTGTTTAAATGTTTTTAATTTTAACATACTTACAAGAGAACAAAACAAAGGCAATCCACAAAATCTCAAACCATTATTTGTTGTCCGTATTTAAATTGAAGTAACTCAATTTTAAATTATGAGAAGCTAAAGCAACAGATGATAAAAAAAATTCATTTTGGTCTTAATGTTAGTGCTTTGTGGAAACCTCTGTCTCTCTGTCTCTGTCTGTCTGTCTGTCTGTCTGTCTGTCTGTCTGTCTGTCTGTCTGTCTCTCTCTCTCTCTCTCTCTCTCTCTCTAAAAATCATTTTGGTCTTAATGTTAGTGCTTTGTGGAAATCTCTCTCTCTCTGTCTCTCTGTTTGTTTCTCTCTCCTCTCTTCTCTCGTTTTCTCTTTCTTTTTTCCTTTTCCAATGCCTTTAGTAAATTACTTACCACGCCACGCATCTACTTTATGATAATGATATATACAATTATGATGATAGTGATACATGAAAGACGTTTGCACTTGAATGAGAGCAAGATAAATGTCCTCTGATGTTTTACTTTTGAAAGAGATTTGAGAGGCAGGTCTCCTTTTCGAAAGAGGTTTTTGTTTTTCAACGACAGACACATAGAAGGCGCTCTTTTAGTCGCACTGTCCGGTGTTGACTAGTTGAAGAATAAAACGGCTAACAGTTTAATGCATCTGATCGTAGTTGTGACAAATGATATAAAAAAAACACGGAAAAACAACAACAGAAAAATGGAAATCTAGAAAGATTGGAAAATTTACGCTTGACGTTAAAGGACGTATCATTTGATTTCATAAACCTTAGCACAGAGCATATAAAAAAGTGTTTCAAAAACAAATTGAGCTGCATAACTGTGGTTTGTTAGACGAATGCTGCTTTCCAAACAGAAAACAAATAATAATAATATCTAAATTTATATAGCGCATTTTACAATAATTTAAAGTCTCAAAGCGCTTGACAAAATAAAAGCTACACAGTTTCTTTCATAGAAGTTTTCAAAAACATGGATAACGTAGACAATTGGAAATTGAAGAAAAAAAATCAATTTAAATAACAAAGATAGATATATCAAATACAAGAAAACATGGACAGGAAAATTTGTAAATTTAGAGTTCCTGATAAATTTCTTATAACGGTTCAGTTTTTAAATAAGTATGTC
>BMAT01001744.1:142811-176316 GCA_019649035.1 Elysia marginata | reverse complement strand
TTTCAAAAAAATTGACTTGCTTACATGTAATACTAATAGACCTAGGTCTATGGCATGGTTCATTTGGGTTTTGTACTCTTTTCTTTGCTTTAATACAAGGATGTTTTGTTGAGTTTCCAGGCATTAAAATTATTTTATTGATTTTTAGATTGCCCAGTTTGGGTGTCGCTAAATAGACGTCTCGTTGATGTGGGGCCGTGGCGTAAAATTTTTATTTTATTTTCCTTTTATTTTTCACTTGTTAAACTCCTTATTTAAGCTCTCCATATAGGCCACATTGTTTTTGTTTTTTTTTTTGTTCCTCTGGCAGTGGTCACTGAATGTGAGGCGCATTTCCTTTCTTGTGGTTGTGATTCTTGGCAGTTTACCGTATAGGGCTTCATTTGGGATTTTGTCCCGTTATGTAACTCCTGCTATTTTTTTATTTTCTTCGTAATAAAGGGAATTTGTATAACTTTTGGTTCAATACATCTATGATCTAAGCAGATTTAGTTTTTTGTGTCTTTGTTGTAAGATTCGTCTGTGTGTGTTTTATGGGTCTCAAGTTTGTCGAATGACTCTTTGGAACTTTGCGCTCTTTTCTGATTTTTTTTTCAAAATTCTGTGCCGTCTAAGTTTAGAGTTATTTCATTTCTGTCGTTGAAAAGGACTGCCTTTAGTCTTTGCTGTATTCATTTAAAATCCTGTGCTCTTGGGGTAGTGGGTAAGTTTTGTTGCCTGTTTTTCTAGTGTTTCCTTGGTCTTCCTTTTGGTCCTTGAGTGATTTATTTTGCTCAATGTCTTCCTGACGTCTGCATATTGGCTAAGTTTTGTGTTGGAGCCTGTAATCTTGCTGTTGAGGTCGTTTATTGCTCTGTTAAAAAATGTTGTTAAAATAACTGCTCCTTGTAGTGTTCCGTTTTCTTGCTTCTTGGTGTTTGATAGGGATCCGCCAACCCTGACTTGGAATGTTCTTTTCTGTCAGAAGTTTATTATGTAATATAAATTTTCCATTTATGTTCACGTTCTTGAAATTTTTGAGGAGGCCGTCTTGCCACATTGTGCTGTAAGCTTTTTCTAAATCTATAATATTGCGCATACGGTTTGTTTGTTTGTTTGTTTTTTTTTGGTTGGATCTTTTTGTCTTGGTGGCGTTGTTTAGTGCTGTAATTTGATCCGTTGCTTGTGTTTTTCCTTAATCCTTCTTGTGTTTTGCTGATAAGTTTATTGGTCTTGAAGTGGAAATTGGGCGTCTTGTTGAAGATTGATTCAAAAGTTTTGCCTGAGTGAGATGTTAGGGAGATAGGTCTAGAATCTATACGCTGTGGGATCTTTTGGGTCTTTTCCTATTTTATAGGTTGGTACAATAAAATAATTGCTACTTTATTAAATGTTTACAGTACCCCTAGACAATGTGATTAAGCAACATGAATTTGATTTTCATGTATGCTGATGATACCCAAATCTCTTTGCCCCTAAAATACTGAATGCTCATTGACATGCCTAGAGTAGTGCTTAAGGGATATCAAAGGCTGGATGACAAGCAATAAACTGAAACTAAATGAAGAGAAGACAGGTATTGTTAATATCATCTAAGAGAAGTAAAATTAAAACCTGAGTAGACAGTCTGAATGTAAAAGGAAAAAAGAACAACTACAAGTGACAATGTTAGGAACCTTGGTATTCACTTTGAAGCACACTTTTGAATGGAAAGTCATATCAAACTGTTTGTAAAAAATTGCCACTACACTGTGCCATCTTAAAAATGGAAAAATTCGCGAACTAATTGATGACGACGTTACACAACTACTTGTGCATTCTTTCAGAATCAGCAGGTTATATTACTGTAATTCCCCTTTGGCGGGTACAACAAAATATAAAATAGATTGACTTTAAAAGTTTCAAAGCAACCCGGTTAAAAACTCGTGGATCGAAATCTATTAATACACAGACAATAACAACAGAGCTACACTAGCTGCCGGTAAAATCACACGTTTATTTTAAAATTGCCTGCCATATTCTTGAAAAATTAAACGGTCAACCCCCCGCTTATTTACAAGAACTCTTACATTTATACAAAACCCAGAGAGCTTCAAGATCAAATGACTCCATTTTACTAAAAAAAAAAAAAAAAAACAACTAGTATGCCATTCTCGACTTTTGAAATGAAAGCGTTTTCTCTCATAGCTCCGAACAGCTGGACAGTTTTACTAGAAAAATCTAAGGGAAGTAACTCTATTGAATCCTTGGTTAAAGCGAAATTTGAAAACTAAGTTTTTGAGGATATTTTCTTGAAATTATTGACATTAATTTCTATGCATTTGAATGTAACAGTAAGATCTCTCAAGACAAGGGTAGTGGCTATTTTAGATGATGTAATATTTTAAGCATTTGAATTGTAAAACTCTACGTTTTCGTTAAATTAATGTTACACTCTTTTACAACGGTTTCAACTATAACTAAGATAACTTTATTCTGCAATAATGTATAATTAGCGTAACTGAGCATTGTTTTAGTAGATTTTAGGCGCTTAACAAGTGAATTATTTTTCTTCTTCTTCTTCTTCTTATTATTATTATTATTATTATTATTATTATTGTTATTATTATTATTATTATTATCATTATTATTATTATTATTATTGTTATTATTATTATTATCATTATTATTATTATCATTACTATTGTTATTATTATTATTATTATTATTATTATTATTATTATTATTATTATTATTAAGTATTATAAAAATCACCCAGATGAATTATTTAGGTATTAGGCCTGTTATCTGGTTGAATAGATTTTTCTTCCAGGGGACGCTGGTTGATTATTTCGTAATTGCGTCATCTCCTGAGGTGATTCTACTTTTTCTAGTAAATGGGTTCGGTGAATCATCTTCAGTCACAAATGGTACATGTATTAAAGAAAACATAAATTTCTCATTCTCAATCTGGGCTTTGCGTTCTTGTGTTTGTTGGAGTTGGTACAGAATTTTTGTATAACGATTTGTAGAAGGTTTTGCATATTTCCAGTATTTCTTCTCTATCAGTTGTTTTCTTGCCGTTGTTGTCTTTCATTTGTGCTATTTTCTTTTGGTTTCTGTTTTTCTGTGTTTCTTTTGGGCCCTTTCGCTGTTCTAGTATGTTGAGTACAAATTCCTTTCTTTTTCTTCTGGTTCTTGCTCTTCGTTTCTTTTTAACTGTTTTGTTTAGTTCTGTGCATTCTACTCTATCAATCGTCGTTTTGATTTCTTTCTTTCTCAGTTCTTTTCTTCTTCTTTCTAGTTCTTCAATTATTTTGTCTTCTTTGTTTATATCATTTTCAGTTTCAGTTGGCTTTTCAGTTAGTTCCATAGCGCTTTTTGTAATAATGTCGTTTAAGTTTTCAATTGACGGTATTTCGTTTCCAGACACCGACGACGTTCCCCAATTCACAAAGTCAGAAGTTAGAAAATGTTTAAAAGATATGCGCAAAAACAAATCACCCCGTCCAGATGACATCACAAGCGACGTGCTACTTATTGCAGGGGAACCAGCATTAGACTATCTAACACAAAGTGTTTTAACGAAATACTGAAGACAGGAAAGATCCCCACCAGCTGGGAAGAGGCTAAGATCATTGTAATTTACAAAAAAGGAGACCCCGGTGACATAAAAAACTACAGGCCAATCAGTCTGCTCTCCCACAGCTATAAGCTTTTCACCCGACTTCAACAAACAAGAATGGAAAGAATTCTCGACGAAAACCAACCAAGAGAACAAGCTGGATTTAGAAAAGGATATTCAACAACAGACCACATACACACTCTCAACCAAGTGATAGAGAAGTCCAATGAGTACAAAAAACTACAATCTCCCGCTGTGTGTTGGTTTCATCGATTACGAGAAAGCTTTTGACTCTGTAGAGCATTTTGCCATTTTCGATGCCTTAAGGCAAATCAATATTAATGAGAAATACGTCAACATCCTTGAAAACATCCACCAAAACGCAACAGCAAAAGTCCACATCGACAATATGGAGTCGGAACTGTTCCCAATAAAGAGAGAAGTGAGACAAGGGGATCCAATCTCTCCGAAATTGTTCACAGCAGCCATCGAAATGATATTTAGAAAGGCAGAGCTAAAACATGGTTTGAATATCGACGGCGAAACACTTACCAACCTTAGATTTGCTGACGATGTCGCGCAAGTCACAGAAGATACAAAAAGCATGGAAGAACAATTAAACAATTTAAATAAAATCAGCTTAGAATCAGGACTCAAAATGCGTAAAGGTAAAACAAAATACACGAGACTGATTTTGTAGGCCTGTTTGTAAGAAAAAGACTTCGATGTTTCTGGGTCTCTCTATGATCATTCTTCTGCCGACTGCCGCTCTCTTTTTCAGAAAATTTATAATCAATATTATACTCCTTATGGTATATGGCATCAAGGAAATAGTGTAGAGAGTTGAGTCCAACCTATTAATATCACAGAATCAAATAAGATCTTTTGAGGAAGTTACCAAAAAAAAAAAAAAAAAAAAACATTTGGGAGGATTACGAAAGCTTTAAAATAAGATATTTCTTGAGCTAGTGAAACAGGAAATAATTCAATGGTGCAAGATTCAGGGTATAAATTACATGCAGAGTGCGTAGGGTCCACAGTTTCTATTGTTTCAGTGCATTGTGAGTATAGCGACTCTTCAACAGGCGTGTACATCATATTGCAGTATTGGATCTTTAGCAGACCTAAACCGCCTGAGACAAGATATCAGAGCTTTGAAAGTTTAACAAATTCATCTCAGTTCCCTCTCTATACTTATCCAGAAGTTCCACGTAAACTACACCCTGCATGTCCTGAAATAATTACAATGACGAAGTTTTTTGGACTTAAAGAAATTTTGTGGCGATACTTCACTGACTGATGAAGCTTGCTTTCTGGGAGGTAATGGTGAACCAATGATTCATCGCCAGTCTCAATTCTCTGCAAAAAAACTTTCTCCATCTTTATGGCATCTATCTCTACAACGATTGGGCGCGCAGTTCCTTTCTTTAATCTTTTTGGGAATTCTTTGGGAGCATAGGGTTACCAACACGGAAATAGCTGAAAGAACTGGCATATGACCAATTGTAGAAGAAGAAAATAAGATGACATGTCCTTAGACTGAGCAAGTCTCGACATCCACTGATTGTTCTCAAGTGGAATCCAAAAGGAGCAAGAAAGAAAGGTAGACCACAGGGTACCTGGAGGAGATCAGTGGAAAGTGAAAGATTTCAGTCAAGGAAGACATGGGACGAGCTCAATCGGGTCACCCAGGACAGAAAAAGGGAGGTACCCAACTCTCTCAGAGGAACTATGGATAATTATGTCCTATCCAGTCCTTTCGGAAAGCCTGGGAAAATATATACATATGTATACCCATAAGCAGACTTCACTCTTGCCTCAATATGTGCATCCCCCAGTTGTTAAAAATTCAATAACAGGAGGCACTTGATTACTCATTGGAAGACGCTATTTTATCTTATATGCTGTTTAGTCACAGCTTGTTCTGAAAAGCTAAATATTTTTGAGGAAATGACGTCACAAACACTCGTTTTGGAAAGCACAGAAAAAGGGTATGTGTATGAAATTTTAAAGTTTTAGGGATCAAAACTTTTGAAATATGTAAAACCTGAAGTTAATTTTCAGCTCACCTTAGTTATGTAGTATCAATGTACAAAAAAGTGGCAACACACGTACATGATCATAGGGAAGGTTTATGACAATAACACACAACCCATATTCATTTAGACTCCAAATAACTGCTTCAGTAACACATCACTATCCTTTTCTTCTATTTTTTTTTTCAGTTAATATTGTAGGCTACCTAATCAAGAGACCTTTTCTGGTGTTCATGTCTTTGAGGGTAATTCCACTCAGATTTTTATGCAAAATAATCAGTTGTTTATTTCATCTGCATATGGCGCACACTTTTAAAAAAACTGATCTAGTAATAAAATAATGTGTTGCAGAGTCAGATGCTGCAGTTGGCACATTTAAGACTATTAAGACTTTCTTCTAGCTATGATAGAAAGAAAAAGATCAGAAAATCGTCCATATGGCTTTTTCTAAAATTAAATTTACGCCATTTCAAAAATTACACATGACTCATTTGCACTGGTTGCAAAACAAAATCATTTTCTAATCAAAGTCTAGTGCATACTTGTATACAAATGAATATCAGATCCTAACCATGTGGATAACAAGTAACATTTGCCATTGCACAATAGAAATACTCCCACTTTAAAAAAATCTACTCAAGACAAACTTGAGTGTTGAATCGATTCTTACATTTTTGGAACTGCAGCCACAGACAAATAGCATTTGGTTTTACTATTCATGCTTAGCACAAAAAAGTTAATAAAAACAAGGAGGGAATGTGAGATTTCAAACAAAAACTTCTATTTTCTAAGCAAATATGATGAGAAAAAAATTATTGTCAAATACTTGGTAGTCAAACATTGCCATGAAACTGTTCTTTATATGGAACGTGATGACCATGAAGACTTCAATAAATAAAATTGCAACAAATGACACTTTCCAAGCTAAATGAAACAACACTTAGGCTTAAATTGTCCATAATAGAAACTACATAAACAGTATAGAGTATTGACTGAGCAGAACTATATTGCATCTTACAATAACCACAACTAAAAACTGAATTAAAATGAAACCAAGAAAAAAGTGAACATCATGAACTTCTGTAATATTGCTTAAAAGGAAAAAAATGAATAATTGAAATAGAGTACTAGTACTACAATAATTCTGCCCCATGAAATCCAAAAAAGCCTCCCATCAAGTCAAGAATATGACATAATTTAATGTTTTTGATGAAAATCAAGAGATAACTAACACTCAAGACAAACCATTATTTATATTTTCAATGATTAGATATGTCTAAAACCATGATAAACATTTAGTCATTAAAAAGGTCAATACCAAATAAAAGAAAATATAATTTAATCTTTTTGAGGTAACAGTTTCATGAAAATAAAATTAATTGTTCATGTAGCCTAAGTTAAAAGGTTTACACAATGACAAAAAGCAGCTAAAAATAGAAAAATATAGCATGGCAGTTTAAAAGCTTATCTTCTTATGAACTATTAAAACAAGGTTTTGTAACCAAGTATTGTAATACTGATATCAGATACATGCACAGATGTAAATGACCTGTACTGAAAAAGAAGAACATGGTGCTCAAAAACCATATTTCACCAAAATTTCAGCATAATCACACACAAATACAAAAATCTGAAATCATGAAATCATATGAGAAATCTGAAAGATTTAAATCTTTGATCTTGATATATGCAATTAATTTCTTTTTCCAGAGTCCTTCCACCCTCTCTAACTTGTTAGCAGTGCTTTTGTCTTTCTACTTTTTTCTTGTTTCTACTAGAAAATAGTAGTAGGTCGTAACTGCTTCACTGCAATTTAACTGGCAAGTTCTTTTTAAAGATAGTGAGCAGCATTTTGCACCAATCATTTTCAAAAGTTTCAACTGTAAGTTGAATTTCACCCAACAACCTGAATTATTCTTGGTTTTGACTAAAGAGAAAAGCATTTCTTTTGGTGGATGCAATCAGGTGAGAAACTACAAACTAATTGTGATGGTGGTTTTCACCATGAGATTAGAGGAAAATTTGATGTAAACTGGTTGAGAAATGAGATCAGGTAGGAAGTAACACATCTTTAACACTAAAGACTCTAAAATTATTTTGAAAACTATGAGTTATCCAAATCACAACATGAAAAATATTTAGAGATTGCCAAAAAAAAAACCCCAAAAAGACAAAAAACCATCGTTCACAATTTCATGCAAGCAAAAGTTTTGCTAAGTTTATAGACACCTTTTTCTCGACTCTCCAATCTTCATACTTGTACATAAGAATCCTAGAGAATCTGAACAGATAAGATTAATATAGACCATGTATGAATGGTACAAGTTTTGTAATGATATCTTAACCCCCCCCCCCTTTCCAAAAAGTCTTCTGTGTACCTTAGTTTGGTAATATATATGACGTTCTTGAAGTTTTCCAAAAATTTATAATCCATGTTATTACCAAGTTTCACTCACAATCTGCAAGTTACATATACGAAGCAGACTTACAGTATCTAATAATTACCTTTAAATTATCCCAAATTTGGATCATCAGTGTATATCAACAGATGGATGAGATTGGTAATCTGAATATAGATTAAATTAAACACATACTTAAACAAAGCAAATTTGAATTATTTGGACTCATGCATTTAGAAATACTTCAGTAAGTTTATACCTGGTGATAATTGAGGATCGTTTTGGTCAGAGGAGAAGGAATGTAACTTTAAAATTATACTGAAATATAATAGAAGTACAATGAATTTAGAAAGCCTCAAAAGTCTTTAGAGGGTACTTAGATCAAAGCAAGGTGGGAGAAAAATAAACCTGTTGTATAAATACATAAACAAAAGTAGAAACAGGCATATAATTAAGCAAACAAATTAACATGTGCACAATAGTTGATCTTGACATGTAATAAAGTTTCAATATGCTATGAGACAATTATCACTCTCAAACTTGGTTAACTTTAGATACAAAATATAAAGAAATCAGAACTGAGCAAAACATTAACATACAAGAAAACTTTATGAAGGCGATATAAAATGATTTGTTTTTAAAGTACACAAGAAAATCCTCAATTCCTCACTACTATAAACTAATTATTACAGACTATTTCGCAGAATGCCTGACTAAATCTTCATTATTCTCTCACTATGTGTGTGATGTGTGTAAATGCATATATTGTTCTTTACACTAAACTCTTGTTGGGTAAAAAATTGAAAACTTTGAGCAGTGAATTGGATACATATATCATGACCAAAAGCCATAATTGTCTTGCAACCAGTGCAAATGAGACCCTATTTTCACATTCAAGCCGTTGCTATTTTGAACAATGCACTCTTAAAGGTAAAAAATTTTTTAATTAAATTATCAAGATTTTGAAAAGAGATATTCAAATACTTGATTCAAAATAGAGAGGAAAAAAAGACTTTTAAAAGAATTTTTCTCAAATCAGATTTTCCAACATCAGACTAATTTGCAGTGCTCAAGGGACATTTCATTTTGTAATTAGTGCTCTAGTCAATAGATATGGGACATTCAGTCCACAATTCTTGGTCACATCATTTGTTCATACTTTTGGGTAAAAAACAACTTCTCCTCTACTCCTTTACCTCTGAAAATTGTTTGTATAATATTTCTGTCCTTGATGAGCTCTTTGAATTTGATAATAGGCAATACCATGACTTTAGCCAACTACATTTGTCCTTGCTCTCAACACCTTTTCCGCTTATCTGCTCTTGGGCTTATGAAGTTTTTAGCTTGTGTTTTGCATGGATTCAAATCATGTAATCTTAGAGTCAAATCTGAGACTGAAGCTGTAGGTCAACTAATCAAAATGTAATCATTTTATAATGCACGACAGTTTAGGACCAATGCTTATGTATGACCATCACAAGTACTGCTAGACAGCTTTCCTAAGGCCAATGGGGAAAAAAAAGCACCTACAAGATACAGTTGTATCCGGTTAAACATACAGCACTTGGAAAGGTAAAATGGCTTGGGTTTAAGAGATGTGTGCACTTATAAAAAGTAGTAAAAATTACTACCTCTAGATACTTCCCTTTAAAACGTGAGAATAAAAACCAAATTATTTCCCTTGACCACACAAATTAACAAGGTCTAAACTAGAAAATGAAGATTGAGACTGATCTGTCTTTTTGTCTAGTGTAAGCTATAGGTCTATCTTCTGTATATGAACTGATTAAGCTTAGCTTAAATATGATTTATCAGGCTGAACGCTGCAAAGGCATTTACCTGTAGTGTCAGTGCCGCATAGGCAAAGTGTACGTTGCATCATGATCATATCACTTTTTGTGCTCAAGTCTACAGAAACTAACCCCGCCCCACAGGCCTGTGTTCACCTTTTACTCTGTAGGCCTCCCTCTTCATACCCCTGCCCCCAAAACATGCAAATGTAGCATTGCACTGAGTAGTAGGTAGATCAAAGTCTGGTTTTAACAAAGGAAACAAAGGAAAAGGAGAATCACTGCAGAGTGATTCTGGCTTTCTTTTTCCTCGCATCACAGTGGTTGTCTGATCCACTTAAAGGTAAATTTTACCACTTTCATAGCGTGCGTTTAAATGATGTTAGGGCATACTGTTTTTATACCAAAAAAATCGGTCATGGTGATTTGGCATTAGTTAAAGCATATCTGACCAGACACTACTGGACAAGATTTGTCCTGTTATCTAAACTTTAATGTCAAAAGTATCTCAATATCCCTCTGCAAACCCATTTCAGAACTAGAGGTTCTAAACATTAACAAACTTACAGTATATATCTAGGCATGAATTTTATTTTATCATAACTTTATCATAAAGTTGGGAAAAAAATCATTTACATCAGACTATAAAACCAATAGAACAGCCAACAAACCCATTCTAATCTCTTCAACATAGAAGACGAAAGCTTTATTTACTACAATTCCATCATCAATAAACAGCACAATGCTTACAAAAACATTGAATACATGTACCAACATTTTATAAGTTACCTATAAAACCATAGAATTTATTAAACACAGTTCTAGTTGGAAACACTAAAATCTCTTCATCACCAAAATGGCTGCAAATGTATATTGTTACAGATACAGTAGGCATTACTTTAAAGTTACAGGCGTGCACCAGGAATCCATGGCTTGTGGAAAAACTTTCCAGGCAGAGGGGCATTGTGGGTAGATTCAAAGTTTTCCATATGCATTGTAATCTGGAAAATTCATGGAGAAGAAGAAATGATAGTGGGGAAACGGCTTACAAGATGTGTTTTATTCCATCTAGACACCTAAAAGAAGTGTGAACTTAACCACCTAGTATGAGGATTAAGAAACGAAAATAACCCCTTCTTATAGCATTTAACAGGTTACATACCTCGAACTCCCAAAAAAAGTTCCCTAACAAACCATAAAAAACAAGGTTCCCTCTATACTTACAAAGGAGCAGTAGTTTAAAACAATGCATTAGTTGGGCATATGCGATCTTTTAGTGCCTGTGGTCAGGTACAGTGGACCTCGGATCCAACTAACTATGCAGGAAAATATAGGAAGTTCGTTGAAGCCAAGGTTTATTGAAAGAAAAGTCTCTTTAAACTAACCCAAAACGAAACAAAGAAGAAAATTATACACTATTTATCATACTAAAAAGAATAGAACATACACTGCTAGCCGATGTTTCCTCTGATATTCTAATTTCTCTTCGATACTGTGGTACTAGCAGTATTGTTGATAAAGTGAACAACACACCAGAAAAAAGACCAACCATTAGTTTCAGTTAATAATAATAAATATCATTTCTATAGCGCTCTACCCCAAAAAAGTTCAGGCTCAGAGCGCTTTACGATTAAAAAGTATAAGCGTACATAAAATTATGTTTTACATACAAAGGCATATAAAAATGTATTCTTATGAAACTAAAATCAGACAAAGATCAATAGAATGCAAAATATTACAATTTAAGATATCACAGTAATTATATGTATATATATATGCATGATTAAAAAACTTTTAGGTAAAAGAATAACTGTTTTCAAAAACTTTTAAAAATGTCGTCAGGTGCAATCAGTTCAACTGAAGCATTAAAGAAATCATGAGGGTAATGTGAAAAGATAGGTTTTTAATTTCTTTTTAAACAGGTCAACTGAATTGATCTCTCTTAAATATTTTGGAAGAGAGTTCCATAGTTTGGGTGCCGATGATGAAAAAGATTTATCCCCCATGGTTTTCAATTTTGTTTTGACTTTGGGTGGCTAATCTGAAAGCATCGGTTGGAGATCTGAGGGAACGCGTCGGTGCATATATAGATACTAGATCTTTTATGTAGCATGGAGACTTTCCATGCAAGGATTTGTGACATATTGTTAAAATTTTATAGACAATTCTTTTTTCGACTGTCAACCAGCGCAGTGCAACCAAAAGAGGAGTTACATGATCTTTTGATGCGCTATTCTGGGCTATCTGAAGCTTCCTAATTTTTTCTTTTGATGCGCCTTAAAACAAGGAGTTGCAGTAGTCAAACTTTGATAAAACAAGTGTGAACAAGCAGTGCAGCGATATCAGTTGGCAAAAGATGTCTAATCTTACTGATATTGTGGATCCCAAAAAACAGTTTCTTTGCAACCTGGTTAACAGCAATAGACATCGAGAGTTCTGAATCAAAAAGTATTCCTAAGTTTTTGACATTATTTGAAAAATTTATGCAATTCGTTCCAATCTTTAAGCAGTTAGTTTCAATTTTGGACTTAGTTTTTGCACTGCCGGCCAATAAGATCTCTGTATTGTCTTCATTGAGAACTAGTTTATTTTCATTCATCCAGGTTTTTACCGATGAAACACAGTTCTATTGTATTTATCAGGTCGCTGATGTTTTCTGGTTAGCATGAACCCTAAATTTGACTATCATCAGCGTGAAAGTGATACTTAAGGCCAAAATTATTTAATACCCTAGCCAATGGCTGGTTCTGATTGAAGGGTATCTTTAGAAGCCCAATTTCACTTCAAAGGTGCTCTCAGGGCTTGGGTCCCAATGACAGTTTACGGGCTGCCACCCAGAGACTAGCAGGGATACCATGACTTAGCCTCAGCCGGTCACATTATACTGACACCGACCCAACCAATGGGGCCCGGACTGTGCTCGGCTGTATTTCGAACCCACGACCTCTTGGCCACAGAGCGAAGCCACTACCAACTGAGCTATCTAGGCCCCTACATGGCTGGGTGTAGATAGTAAACAAAACTGGTCCAAGAACAGAACCTTGTGGTACACCATATTTCAAAACATTGCCGGCTGATTTGACACCATCGACCACAACAGTCTGTTCACAATCTTTTAGATAGGACCGAAACCACTGAAGGACAGTATGCTTTATTCCAAAAGATTTTTCTAGTCGGATCAACATGATGTTGTGATCAAAGGTGTCAAAAGCAGCAGAGAGGTCGAGAAGGCATAACACAGAAGTTTCACTTCTAGTTTGTTGAACACAAGGTTGGTCTGAAATTAGTTTGTTCTAAACAAGGACATTTGTTATGCTTAGAGAAGAGAAAAAATTGGGGCTTTATTTCAGTTTGTTCAATGCAAGGGTTCGTTGAGTCCAAGGTTGTTGAATACAAGGTCCACAGTACTAGTTTGACTTAAGACCTCAATTGGATGAGAAAACAATGAAAGGCAAACCTCAAACCCTGAACTCCCTGGCCTCAAGTCAGGAATGTCTCTCATTTGGGCGCAAAGCTCATTTCAATCTTCATTCAAAATATCAAACATGTGCTGCATTTTTAAATTTAATATGAAACCTATTTGACGATAGCAGAACTAAGGCTAGTGTGTTTTGCAATACTATTTGTCACGGTTACAGTACGGATAGAATGTATGAAAGCCTAGAGTAAAAGGTCAGAGAGCCTGAACTCACAAAAAATGTAGGCTACGATAGGCATAGTTAGGAAGGCGTGTTGAGAGTAAAAGAGAAAAATCACTTCCACTGTAAAACTTGGAGAGAAAGGACAGTTCAAGGGTGAGAGTTGAATAGATCTAGCGTGATTATTTAAACATTACTAGATTAGATTGTTCAGTTTAATAATTCTGTATTCAAATGAAGTTTTATTTTTTAAATAATCTAAACAATCGTAATGATAAATCCATGAGAATATCTTTAAAGCTAAACCTTTTCAGTATCAGGTTTAAGGTTAACTGTCTTGAGAATTCAATTGTTGCATAAAATAAAGGATCTAACTTCTTTAGATTCAGAGAACATAACTATCATTTCATTGACAAGCTTGAAATAATGACTGTACTTTTCATTCCATTATAGGTCTAAACATCACCATGTCATAATTTGAAAACTATTGTTTGATTAAACAGTGAATTGAAGAAAACACTGGGCCTAATTTTTAGACAAATGGCCGACTTCCTTTCTTATTGAAATTAAAAAGGCTAAAATTAATTAGCCTGGTTTGATTGATAGATTGAAATTTTTACAAGCCCAGTCCATTATTAACAATGATCTCAGGGCTTACGATCTCTTCAAATGTATTTTACTTCGATACTTTAATCTTGCCAACCTATCTCATATATTAAAATCAAGTTTTAAAAATCTTAGATACTATTTATAAGTTTTAAAAGTTTTCTATACATTGCTTCAAATTTTGCCATATAATCCAATCTCTTTCAGATAATCCGAAATCTGAGAGGCTTTCACCTCTTGGAATAGTGTGTGCATATTAGTTGTCTTATAATATTTTTTTTTTTTTAGCAAAAATTCTGCGCATTCCACTAAAATGTGTTTTACAGTGAGAGGACATTCACAAGCTGTACAATAGGGTTGTTGTTCCCCTTTTAAAAGGTATTCATGAGTGATCCATGAATGGCCGATACGGAGTCTGCTCACAACAGTCTCTTGTTTTCTGTTCAGTCTTTCATCATAATTAAGTCTTTCTTTAAGATTTGGTCTAGTTTATTGTCGACTTCAGTATCCCAGTCCGTCTGCCACAGTTGTTCAAGATGTGTGTTAACTTTGAGTTTTAGGACGAACCGGATGACTTGTTTATCATCATGAATTTCCTGATTGAGCCCTAGTTTAGCAAGTTCATCCACTTTCTCATTTCTGGGTATTCCTACATGAGAAGGGATCCATACCAGGACGACTTTTGTCCGCGGGGCCATTTTCGCTAAAAGGTTATAAATGTGAGCAACATTTTTATTCTTAAAAATTTTCCCCTGTAAGGCCTGTATGGCCGAGAGGCTGTCAGTGTATATTACAGATCTTAAAATTCTTTTTCGTTTAAAATATTTGAGGGCTAATGATATACCCTCAAGTTTTGCATTAAAAACTGTGGAATCATCGTTAAGACGTGCCTGTTCTGGTTCATCAGGATCTTTTGGGCAGAAGGAGGCAGCTGCTACCTTCTCATCTTTCGACCCATCAGTGAAGGCCTCATTGTTAGCAGCATATTTTTCCCGCAGTTGAGCAAATTCCTGTCGAAATACCATTTCGCTAGTATCTTCTTTTTTGAATGACGTTAGGGAAAGATCAAAGGCTATGTTGTGTTCCTCCCATGGGGCAGGAATTTTTTCATATCGATCGTCTATTCTTTTTGGATCAATATCTGCATTTAGAATATAGGGGAGTGTTCTTGTTCCGAAAGGTGGAACCGTATTGGACCTATTGAAGAGTTCTCGTGATGGGGCATTTGATATTGTATTGTAGCACAGGTTGTTTGGTAGAGACTTAATTTTCAAATAGTAATTCATTGACAATTTTTGTCGTCTGAGAGCAAGAGAACATTCTCCTGCTTCAGCGTATAGGCTTTTTACTGGGGAAGTCCAAAAAGCACCTAGTGCTAAACGTAGACCTTGATGGTAAATTGGATCTAACTGTTTCAGAGTGTGATTTTTGGCAGATCCATATACTATGGATCCATAGTCAAGTTTCTATCGAATTAAAGCTCGATAGAATTTTAAGAGAGTGTTTTTATCTGCACCCAAGTCAGTGTGGCCCACAACACGTAATAAATTTAGAGCCTTTTGACATTTTCTTTTCAAAAGAGAGATATGATTTTGAAAAGTGAGCTTTTTATCAAATGTGATACCCAGAAATTTAGCCTCTTCTTTCACAGGAATAGCTTGGCCATTCAGAAAGAGAGAGGGTTCGGTATAAGTCTTTGATTGTGGAAGTGGACGCAAACTGTTTTGGAGACAGAGAATTTAAAGCCTTTTTCACCAATCCATTTTTGGACTTTGTTAATGCACAGTTGCATAGTACGTTTGAGGTGTTTCAGGTGTTTCCCCTCGATACACAGGGCAAAGTCATCTACGAATAAGGATGCATTTGCATTGTTTGACACTGATTTCATGATGTTTATTTTAAGGTTGAAAAGCATTGGGGAGAGTATACTACCTTGTGGCACTCCATTTTCTTGGGTGTAGGGATCAGATAACTGATCATCACTTTTCACTCGAAACTGACAGTCACTTAGGATTTTGAATAGAGTTGGTAGTATTCCTCTAAAATTACTGTCATGAAGATCCATCAGGATCCCATGTTTCCATGTGGTATCATATGCCTTCTCCAGATAAAAAAAATACAGCTAGAACATGCTTTTTGCGGGTAAAAGCCTCGCAAATACCGCTCTCAAAGCGTATCAAATGGTCTAATGTGCTGTGGTCTTTTCTGAAGCCACACTGATATTTGGAAATTAGATTTTGCGATTCAAGAACCCACACCAAGCGGTCATTTACCATTCGTTCCAAGGTTTTGCACAAACAGCTCGTGAGAGCTATTGGTCTGTAATTGTTAGGGTCAGAAGGGTCACGATTGGGTTTGGGGATGGGTATAATGTTGGCTTCTTTCCATGAAGAAGGGATTATGCCGGATGACCATATGTCATTTAAAATTTTTAATAAAATGTCAAGGCACTTACTAGGGAGATGTGTCAGGAATTGATAATAAATACCGTCTGGACCTGCTGCAGTTTCATTGAATTTTTTTAATGCAGCTTTTAACTCTGACATCAGGAATGGTTTGTTGTAGGGCTCCGTATTATCTGAGGAGAAGTCCAAAACTGCTTTTTCTTTGGTAGTTTTAATTTTTTGGAAGTGTCTGGGATAGTTTTCAGAGGATGAATTTTTTGAGAAAGTTTGAGCAAAAAGATTGCAATTTTCTTTTGAGTTTGTAATTAGTCGATTGTCTTTTTTCATGTGAGACTTCGGTGTTGAAGTCTTTCCTTTAATTTTCCCGATTTTTCTCCACACTGATTTCATAGAGGTGTATAAGTTTAAACTACAGACATATCTTTGCCACGATATCTTCTTTGCATGCTTGATCACGTATCTAGCACGTGCCCTGGCTTTTTTAAAACTTTATTAAAGTTTGAAGGTTGGGGTTATTGAAGAATTTTCGCTGTGCTTTTTTCCTGTCCTTTATAGCAGTTTTGCAATCCTTGTTAAACCAAGGAACTCGTGTGAGATTCTTGTTTGTCTTGTATGTGAGAATTGAAGCTCTAGCGGCTTCGATCAGTTTGCTAGAAAAAGTTTCGGTTGGGTTTTTGTGTTTTGTCAAAGCTTCGTCAATAGACTTGAAACATAGGTCGCCAAAAAGTTGCCAGTTTGCTTTTTTAAAATTGAAAGTGGCATCATCCTGACCAACATTTGTATTAGATGATAATATAATAGGGAAATGGTCGCTTCCACACAAGTCGTCGTGTACAGACCAGGAAAAGTCTAAAGCAACAGTGGGCGAAAATATAGTTAAATCTATAGCCGATGTACTACCATAAGCAGAATGGACAAAAGTTGGAACTTTATCATTAAGCAGAATATCATCATTTGTAAGGTTGAAGTCTCCTAGGAGGTATAAATGGTTTAGGTAACTGTTGAATCAATTCATTTAGTGAATTTCTAGTAATATTCTCTTCTGGAAGGAGATAAATAGAACAAATAGTCATTTCTTTGGGCAAAGATACCCTTGCCGCTACAGCGGCTAGATTTGTATTTAAGTTTAGTTTAGTACATCTTATCTTTAGGCGGAGCCGCCTTCGCAGGTGCACGAGTCGCAGATATAACTTTCTTCACCTGGGGCTCCCCAAGTTTGGGAGGTCCCTTCCTTACCACTGTGGCAAAGGATCTAGCCTGTATTTCCCTTGCCACCTCCATGACAACTGCCGCACGGGCCTGCTGGAACAAGCCTCCATTATGGGCACGGTAATGTAGTATTGCGTTTTCCTCCGCGTACTTTGGGCATTGCCTATCACTGGCCACATGACCCCCCTGCAGTTTATGCAACGGGGATCATTGGGGCACTCCTCTACTTTGTGCCCGGTCCTGCCACATCTGGCACAGATGGCCGCAGGTCTTCTGCATTTTTCACCTCCGTGCCCATACCGATGACACTTTAAGCAGCGCATCAGCGTGGGCACAAAAGGTCTTACTTTTAGGTCAAGATAACCTACTTTTATCTCTGCTGGCGGAGGGGGAGAGTCGAAAGTCAGGACGAACGTATTCGTCCTGATCTTCTCTCCTCCCCTTCTTATTTCCATTCTCCTGGCGTGAATCACGCCAGCGACATCATCCACTAACTCCTCTTTGTCACATCCTCTAAAAGATTTTAACAACTCCCCTATCAGTTAACTAGATCCAGAACAGTGGCAGTTCTCCCCTCTCTCGCTTTGTTGGCCGCCCGCGCAGCTCGCATGACGATGAGACGAGGTAGTCCGCCATCTTGTTGTGGGAAGGGCTGCGGCCAATTCCCCTGCCTAGGCCTAGGGGCCCAGCATTACTCTACTACATGAAGTAGTATTAAATTAACCAGTGCGCCTCCCTCAAACAGCAAAACTCAATCTTTCAGGCTATTTCATTATTGTTTTGGCGATAAATTTATGTAATGGTTCAGTAGTATCTGGGCAGGGTCTAATTTTTTTTCTTTAGTAGGATGAAAAAGGAATACTCAATAAATCATATTCGATGCATAAAATAAGCATAATTATGCGGCAGACCGTAGACGCAAGAACAGGAAAGAAGGGCAAATCGATGTTAGAAAATTAGCTACAAGACTAGGCCCCTATGATATGAAAAATCGCGCGCAGGTTATTTGAAAATATCTTTAATTTTAAAAAAATATGCCTAGAAATAGATTTCCTCTTAAAATACCTATACTTTTTTAAATCTATTTAGGCTTGCGTTAATAAATGAAAAAAAAACAACAATTGATAGACCTTTAATACTAAAACACCCGCAAACTGTAGGCCTAGATGTAATAAAATCCAAGTTCCCATTCTCTGTCCCTATAACAATCCTGGCGCTTCACAACAACATTTCATGTCAACTAACACCCCCTATAGATTACTATACCTTTCCATCAAATGCTAATATCTATTTCAGATCAGTCCAAATCATGCAAAATACCAAATGAATTTTTTTAATTGATTTCTAGATCTAGCTCTCCTGGAATCCGATAGAATAGAAATTGCCTCTAATTCTGTATATATTCTATAGGGCCTATAGATCTAGGTTTAGCTCTACATGATCTAGATCTAGATATCTAAACTAAGGATAATGCTTATTAGGTTTATGAAAATAGGAATTTATTCCAATATATCTAGTGGAAGAGTCTAAAGTGGTAAATTTAATCATTGATAAAGAGATCAACTGTGGTGTTAGACAAGAGGGCGTTTACAATCCCAACCCACACCAATATGGCGCCGCGAGATTCCATTGGTCACGGGTATATTGCGTCTGTGTCGGGGCATTGCATCCTCTCAAGTCGCGATCGCTTATTAATCCTTTCGATCTATTCAGGTACTTGTCCTTGCTCACTCTTACATTCATACCGCACATCTCATTCACTTCCATTAACTTTTTTCTCCTCATTCTCACTTTCAACCTCCACCAGCAGACCCTTATTGCACTTAGAGATCTTTAGATCTCTTACATTTGTTTTTTAGATCCTTGTAGATCTTGCTTGGGGATAAGTCAGCTATTGACTTAGCCCTAACACTCTCTATCAAAGTATATCTTTTGTACAAAGGGAGGATTGAGAAAATATTTCCAATCCCCCTCTTCGTACCTCCCGCAGTTCGGGATCTCTTTGCATCATGAGGTTTGTTTGAATTATCCATAAATATTAACATTGTGCTACACCCGGGGCGCCCCATCCGCCACCAAGCCCAACAAGGGGACGCAGGATCATCAGCGACGTTGCTGCTGCGCCAGGGCTACCCTGGAGAGGATGATCCACGCCCCGACTGGACCAGCCGATTGGACAGTATGGGCCTACTGTCCTCCCGTCTATGATTGTAAAAACAGGGCCAAAGTGGCATGTTGCCAGGTGCCCACCTAGTTGCCTGCAAGCTAGCCCGCCTCAACCACCAGGATCCCCATTCTAACTCTCACGAATCACACCTCACGGCCAACAAGGTGCCCAATAGTTGGGAGAGAAGTAGATTTAGAGGGATAGAAGAGTCAGACAGGACGAAAGAAGTACGACAGGGAGATGGAAAGAAGACAAAGCAAGAAGGAAAGTGCTTGTCCTTAGCAGCCTTTTACTGTGTCACGCGAGACAAGCATACGGTGGGTATAATTCTTTGCTTCCCTCCGAATGAGGGCCTCGTACCCACACGGGCTTAATAGCCTGGGGTATGAATTTTAAAACCACACAATAAAAGTCCCCATATTTGCTTAAAGAAGAAACTATAATTGAGCCAATAAAGCCAGCTGCAGGATGAACCTACTGATACCGCAGGAAAAGTAAAACAACCAAGATAGCTGTCAACATAAAAAATTAGATCTAGAGATGCTGGGAGCAAGAAGACAAACCCCTCGAGTGTGAATGGAACCAAGAGATCGAATGAGCTGGAAATTTTAAGTTCAGTTTTTAAAAAATTGTAAAAAGCTATATAACAGGACCTGACATTTAAAACTTCTGATTTGTACCTTTAAACAATTATAGAAGTCCTAAGTAATAGAGACATTCAAAGAAACTAGAATATGACTTAAGATAATGTAAAATATTATTGTCATTATTGCTTAATAATATCTTTCTATTACATATTGTTATTGATTTTAGTTTAATAAAAAATAAAAATTTAAATTCTCTGTTTTATTTCCAACTTACATTCAGACTAATGTCCTAGTCTTAGTTCTGCATTGTAAGCAGTCTTAAAAACTCAGGTACACCAGTCTTTTAAATTTTATATTGTTTAAATCTTTAACTTTTATACATCCAAAATTTGGAGGACAACACATATAGTAATAACTTAATAATAAGGAAAACTTCTAAGAAATTAAAAAGCTTTCTTTTAATAATTTCAAATCTACATAAATAATTCAAAAGGCCAGGGCCTCTGATTTTAAAAGTCGAAGTAAAATTTACACTGAGTTATATACTTAACCCCACAATAACAAACTCAAAGTTTCCAATTTAAATTTTAAACAATATTCCAAACTTAGATCCACAAAAACATTTTAACATGGAGACAAGTTCAAAAGTTACATCTTTGATCATAAGTTATATGTCAATGTTCTTTACAATAGTATTGGAGTAAAACACGGTGGACCTGCCAAAACTGTTATTTGCATTAGTATTACAAGACAAAAATGTGAGTTTTTCTTCTGCCTTAGTTACTTAGATTGGACTTGATAGGCTTTCAGGCAACTTTTAAAGTTTCTCTCACAGCACACATAGCCGAAACGGTTGAAAATGTAGGATACAGTTAACAGTTAGCCCATACATTTTAAGAAATGGTAATTTGGAATTATAGAATAGATTAGAGAATGTTTAGTACCTTATGTTTCTTGGACGATTTATCTTGAAACTAAATAGAATGAGAGAGTCTACCTATAGCCTAGCGCATGTGAGGTGCCTAACTGAGGTCCAAGAGGGGGATATTCCTGGCATTGGCTTATAGTTACTGGTGAGACTGACAAAATGAAGAGAACCAATTTTTTTTTATTATTTTAACAACATCAAGGGACCAAACCTTAATTTAAAAAGGGTTAGACATTTTTGTACTGTCTACTCTGGTAAAAGAAGGATTACCAGTTCTCAAAATTTGTTTTATTTTTTTTTCTCACAATTACAAAAATTTTTAGCAAGGTCACTTGAGTCAACATGATTTTAGACTCTATGCTGATGGAATCCAAATTCTAGATCCACAAATAGGTCTAAGCATTCATTAGCCTATTATTGTCGACCAACACCTACATCCTGATTCTGAATAATTGTACTTAGATTCTACTTCACTATTCAGGCTAAGCCTCACTATGTATTCATCTACATGTATAATTGAGTCAAAGCCGATCCACTGTGGTCTCACATCAAGCCCAAATCTACAATATCTATGCTCCAGTTACAGGCTTCCCCGTTGCCTACTCATTGTCTTTACAGCAGTAGCCACAACGGGTTTCCATGAACAGACTCTTAAAGCTCATAATTTGCTATGTCAAGCTATTATAAGGCACTATGCAATAAAAAAAGGGAAATGGCCATGTAATACCAGAGCTTAAGCAGATATTAGAGCGCCTAAAATATGTGGGAAGAAAACAAATCACTAGTCTTTTTAAGGATCAGATAGATATTTGCTCCAGCCATAGGCATTCTGATTGGCTTACTCAATGTTGCTATTGCGTACAATTTTGTCTATAGTATTGCGGAAAACTAGTTTGTGGAACAAACATCATAACATTTAAGTATAAAACTTCTTAGTCTAATAGCCCAATAAGTATCAGGCCCTTTAATCCAAATACTTTATTCCTGTTTAGCTTTTGGCTTCCAAAGGGTCTAAAAAAACAGTGATACAAAAACTGGATCACCCAAGGCTAAACTCTGTAGCTTTTGATCCCTAAAGAGTTTATAAAAAACCTTAACTGATTCAAGTTCTGAATTTCAAATATCTCCCCCCCTCCCCACGTTAGCCTAAATACACCATACCATCATACCAAACCCTACAGAATTCTTCTAGAACACTCCTTTTTACGCGTTCTGAAACTTGTTTCACAGCTTCTGTCATTGAATTTGTATTCAAAAGATAAACAATGAACAAAAGACTTTTTTTCAAAATTAAAAGAAAACAGACTATTTAAACCACAAAAAACCAATAGGGTCACTTTATAGACAACAGAACCAAGAATATTGGGAAAAAAAACAGGCCCTTTGATACTCACCAGAAACAGAGATAACTTCACTTTCAAGTCAGCCTGGTCAACTTCTGCAGAGAAAAAAATGTAAATGCAGCTCTTTGGGTAATGGGTTAAGGAGACGTCAACTTTATATAAAAGAAAGTGAGACAGTTCTCTCAAGAAATGCCTAACTATCTGAGTAATTTCTACTTATACATCAATGTTTTCCCAGTTTAAATTTTAAAAAAACATAAGTTGGAAAAAATGATCATTTGATTTTCTTGTAGGGACATAGCCCACAATTTGCAAAATGATACTGTTTTTAAGAGACGCTGACATTTAAATAATTGCTTTTGATTAAAGAAATACAAATGCAGAAAATGATGAACAAAATAGCCTTCAATCAAATCTCACGCTTGTTTGATTCAATTAATCCTTTTCTGGTTGATGTATTTAGAAAAAAGAATTATTATTGTCCTGTAAAAGTAATGCTTTCCTTAAGTAGAGTCATGGCTGGTTATTTGAAGACATTTTCATCTCCATGCTAATTCACTTGATTTCCTTATAAAAGCACATCTACTGCATATCAGTATGCAGTAACAACATGCCCCTGACACAATTGCAATGTTATTTCTGAAATCGAATACTATGTTCAAAATAGATATCCTGCCTCCACCCCATAATCTTATTACTGTTTGCTTATGCTCCTTTTCACAGGCAGTTCAATCAACTGTTAACCCTCTGGGCGTATTATTGAAAATTTTATATTTCTTACACCTCTAGGCGTATTATTGAAAATTTGATGTTTCTTACTCTTTCTAAATATGAGAATCATAGCAGAATGTTAATGTTAGAGTCAAAACCAAGGCAGTGATCTAAAAACTACGCCAACCAGTCAAAAACTAAAAAAATTTGTTCACAAGAATTATTGTGATCTCATGCTGCATTTTTGTTCATATACGTTAGAATCTAAACAATCCCTGTTGGACTCTTGAAATTAAAGTTGGCCTATTACATAGCAATGTAAAATTTTGAGAGTGATGAGTGTATGATTGTGTGCAGGCTTGGGAAGTAAATTAATGTTATATATGTCTGTTTAATTCTTTCTTTTTCAAAATATACTTCTTATATTAATACCTTTTGTCCAAAAAATATCAAAATGCGGAAGAGGCATAGGTTAAGTACCAGTATAATAAAAGCTTAATTCAAGGTCTTAAAAAAATATATTACCGGTATCAAAAAAATGGCAGTAGACCAAGGGTAACATGGTAAAAACTCGAGAAAAGAGATGGCTTTTTCAATCCTTTACTTATTTTGTAATTAAAGTTTTTGTTGTTTTTTCAAAAACAAAAGATTTCAATTGAAATTCTAACAATTAGTTGAAAATATACCAAAAAGAGGTGACTGAATCATTAATGATGACAGATGACCGTGACAAATATGTAACTTGATTCAGATAAACAAATTGAACCTTACCAATAGCCATGGGATAGTGTGTGCCGTTCTGAGCTACATGCTGGGAGATGACGTCATTGCACACCTCATACTCCACCTGCTTTTCTTGCAGCATTTGAACTGGAACCAACAGGAAAACAAACATACATCTTAACTTTTATCAAGTTGGTTTTTTTACTTCATTTTCTCTTCTTCAATATGTGCTAAAAGCAGACAGTTTTCTTTACGATTCACCTTGGGAATCTTTACCAAAAGTAGAAAAAGGACTATTGTCTTGAAAGCCATTCTACCTTATCGCCAAGTTCACATATTGTACTCAAAACTACACCACACTGAACTAATAACAAGAAGAAAAAACCATGCTGTGAGCAGCTTTGACTTCAGAGTAAATATATAATGCACAATGTTTGTTAGTCACTGAAATCTTGATGGTCATCGCTCATTAAGGTTCAATTTAAATGTAAGAACTACAGTAAGTTCTAAACAAAAATATATAACTGAGACTTGTTTTGAAAAAAAAAATTAATATCTTCCAATCAATTATATTTCAAAGAATGGTCTTAAAACTTGATAGAGTCTGTGTAACATTGAAATGATATATTTGTTATCATTATTTATTGACTATCAAGTGTATTTTTATTAAGCACAAGAGAACAACTTTTATTTGAGTATTTTTTTAGATACCAGCAAGATTCATGGGGTCAATATATTTTTAAGGCCCAAGAACTCTGAAGCAACTAATTAAAAGAAACTGGTTAAGAAAGTTACCAGTGATGTATACAAAATGTTTTTGGTAATTAATTCAGTCCAATCTTCCATGAGACATATCTCATGATGATGTCTTGAAAATTAATAAAAGTTCAGAAAATCTTTTTTTTTTTTTTACCTTGTCTGAAGGTTTCTCCAGAAAGAAACTCTTTCATAACAGGAAGGGTTGTGTTGTCTACTATTGTAGGATATCTGTGAAAAGAAAAAAAAATTTTTAAATTAGCTTTTAAAGAGTAACTAGTACCACAGCTACTGGTGACATATATTTCTGTAAGAGCGGCCATAACCAATGAAAAAAAGATAGTTAACTAATTTTTAAGCTATTTGTTTTAGCTTTCTATTTAGACTAGATGTAAACCACATTTATCAACAAAATGTCTTGTAACCAATGCAGATGAGTTAGATGTTGCATTTTTCACATCCGAAATGTTTAACATTTTTCTGAGCTTTCAAGCATAACAACTTTAATGAACATATAAATTTTTTTTGTGGAAAGATAGAGGAAGAGAAGAAAAGTATACAATTGAAGGGCATTCCCTCAAATTAGACTTTTTGACATCAGACTCTACGCTAGTTGCATGATAAACAAAGTTGAAGTAGAAAGGCCCATTTTTATTCAAAGGACTAAGATAAGAGTCTAGAAAAAAATCACCTGAACTGCAGCACTTTGAGCAGCAGGTTATTTCCCCTGTTGGAGGCAAGGTTCGGGTGGCTATCTGCAGGCATACTGAGGAGTCACATAAATACAGATCACCTGTAGTCCCACTCTAAGCTTAAATGATGACCTTTGTAGAGGCTCTCACACCAATAAAGCTTAGATTAATGATAAAGTGAAATATATCTTCTCATATTCGTCTTGAATCATTTGTTAAACCTATTACAAAGTTTTTGGAAGTCTAATACTTTGTGTTCTTTCCAAAAATGAGCATCAGTTCTACAACTCAAGCTAAAGAAACTTATTAGCTCTATAAGTCTGTAGGCCTATTCAACGTTTTGATGGGATCGTGTAAATATAAGAGATAAAGCTCAATGTGCTTCTTTGTTTCGTGTGCCCAATTGTATGCTTTTCATTTCTGGATGTTGATATATAAAAGAAAACTGTCTTAAGAATGTTCCTCTCTTGTTTCCATTGAATGTTTTATAGATATGAACATATTAAAAAGTGTTTGCTAGAAGCACACCGTGACCGCTGTCTTATTCTTCATGTTTTATTTCATTAGCTGCATTGTGTGGCTAATAAGGCTTAAAGAATCAAAGGAATCATTTGGAGTTCTTCTTCAGAGGCCTGTCAAATGTCAAATTCATCCTAAGATAAGTCATTCAAACAATTAAAAGACCTCACTTTGCTCAGTTTCCCCTGTTGTCTGAAAATTTTTCTTAGATATATTTAATGTTTTAAGATAATTGGCAACATTCTTACCCCCCCCCCCTTTTCTTCTTCCTTCCCTTTATCTAATTCTTCTATGAACTTCTGCTGTGTCTTTTTTGTTTCCTCTGACTCTCTTCATTCTCTTTTTTGTCACTGTCAGTGATTCAAGGGCAGAAAATGTTACTTCCATTATATACTGAAAAAAAAAAAGAAATTTAATAGTCTCAACACAGCTCTCAGACAACCAGCATGGACTAACTAACCTTTAAATAGAGCAGGTAGCCTTTAATCAAATACTCCCTTACATAAAAAAAGCCTGTGCATGTACTTAAATCTACATTCAATCACATGTCATGGCTCTTTAAAACGCAACAACACAAAATTATTAAACTTGTGAAAAAAGAAACTTCTTACACTTGAGGCTATCAAAACATTAAAATTGTTTCTAAAATCAAAACTGTGGCCTACTCAGTTGAAATCATTTCGTCTCTTGTTCGTCTGATCAGCAAAATCGGTCCTTGATACCTGCATATAACAATTACAATAATTTAGCAAGAAGTAAGAACTGGATTGGACAATATCATTGTTAGTAAGGATTAACATCTTCATAGTTTAAGATGTGGACAGCACATTCCCTTTGCCTTCCTCTGCCTGCCTCTCTCTTTGTACCTCCCTTTTTCTTTCCACAATCCCCCCCTCATCTGTCTCTCACACAACAAATTTGCGACATTCACATTTTTGGCTACTCAAATTCTTTTATCCATCAAACCAATTAAAGGATAAGGCCTTGCAAAAGACAACTCAAGTTTTTTGTTTGAAGTACAGACTTTCCTGTACCATCTTTAACTCTTAAATTAACAGGTCATGCTGATTGCTCCCACCGTCCAGCAGTTTCGTAGTACACCTGATACTGGACAGTCCAAGCATCAAATGTCCATATTATTTTTGTTTAGCTAGGTTAGAATTTTACACCAACCAGAATATTGAGAATTACTTTATTGCCTCTGTATAGTTTATCTTTGTTTTGCAAGCACTCTTTTATCCTTACAGTGTTACATGCAGGAATAAAGTTTTAGCTGAAAAAACTTGTTGCTACAAAGAGTTAACTTGTTCTACTCACTCTATAAGCTTCTCTGCAATGTTCAAATCCAAATATGACCGCACACTTTGTGCTACAAGGCCGCCTGGAAAGGATAGCAATGTCAATAAGTCAGTTTGACCGGTGTAAAAGCTGAACTTATAGTCTACTTGAAACACTGTTCAAGTCATAAAAATCTATTCATTCCACAGAGCTTTAATAAAAAGAGCATTGAAAAAAAGGAACAGTTTTAGCCTATTATAACAAATTAACGGGTTCTACTAGCATTGTGACTGTGGAAAAACTTGCTTTAGTCAAGACATGCAGGGTTCCTGCAGCCACCAGGCTATCAAATTCCAAAGTGTTTCAAGGAATTTCCATGCTCAAATGTCAAAATTCCAGGCCATGCGCAGCAAAATCAAATAGTATTTAGACTTAATGGAACTTTTTTTTATAATAAAAAAATTACATTGGGTGGTGCCAATTCTAGCACAAAAAATCCAATTTTTGCTTTACTTCCAATTGGAAGGATTCATAACGAAAAGGAAATATACTAGTATACAAACCTAATAATAATATATTTTAATTTTAAAAAAGCTTTCAAATATACCTCATATACTAGATTTTTTTTTAAGATTAAAAAAGTTATAAAAGTTATATTATTCTTCCCTCTTCACAATTTGCAGTATAATTTATTTACCTTCCAAAATTAAAAAAGTTCTGCACATTATTCCTAATCCAAAATATTGTCAAAACTCTAGCTTGCTGTGACCAAAGTGTGTTTGAAAAAAAATGACAAACAGGATTAAAATTGAATCTACTTATACTGTAGCTAGACAGACCTAAGGGGATTGAAACCTCATAGATTTTTAGCAAACGGTTCAACTGGCAAAGCTTTAGTCCTTAGAAAGTATTTACGCATCTGTTCCAGACTCATCAGTCTTTACGTGTAGTGGATTGATAAACGCCATAGGTCTATTTACTTAAAGATTAATACTAGATCTATTTCAATCTACGTCTAGATCTAGTGGACTGTGGTTCTACTTTTGGGTCAGGTCTCAGGTCTAACACTACAGTAACACAAAATAGCTTGTAATTTCGTTTTGAAGTTACATTTATATCCCTATAAAGTTTTGACTCTAGCCATCGGGAGCTTCCCTTTCTAGACCTAGATATCTAGATCTAGACTCCTTCTACATTAGGCCATCAATATAGGGTGTTCTGCTTCTACATACAATCGACTAGAACGGGGTAGACTTGATACGGCTTCACTTCATTATTACAATCATGTAAGTACGACCACTAAACTGTTTGCGTCCCTTTCTCTTTTTCAAAGTAGTAAAAAGAATGGAACTATTAAAAGATTGTATACCTTGAAAGATTTAAGTTTCGTCAGTGCTAACGTAACTTTGGAAGGACAAAGAGGCTCCCACAAGCCAGTTGACCCAATCTCTTACCTTTTACTTTTTAAAGCTTTACCAAAGCATGCAAGTAACATAGACATACCATGGGGGAAAGACAAAGCAAACTGAACAGTGGACATATCAAATATCGGTATCGATATTTTGTAACGAGTTTGTCCCATATAGACTTGAGAAATCATGTCTTTGGTTAGCCTTTACCATGTATCAGAGATGCCCGATATTAAAGTTTGCTTTGTTNNCAAGTCTTTGTCCTTGAATGGGGGAGCATGCTGACAAGACTCAGCTACAGTGTATAAAGCTTTCTGTGTTTAAGGGTTTAGGTCTACTCTGAGCTGTGTGTGTGTGTAGGGCACAGCACCCTATTCCGTGATGATCAGAGTGGGCAGTCTCCTGTCTAGTCCAGGCAGCAGGGTAGTGGCACAGGTAAGACCCTCCCCTACAGTACCGCTGTCAACAAAAATCTGCCTGTCATTGACCTGAGCCTAGGCTTGGGCCACTGCAGAGGACTTAGCTTACCACTAGTGCTAAGGTCTTAGGCCTGGCCTACTGTTACAAAACCGGATCGCAAGAAGAGAAATAAAAACGGCTGAGGCAATGATGTTATGATTTGTTTTCACCGCAGAAACGACTGCATACAGTCTTGATAGATCAGTTAATTTTCCAGGTTTTTCCAGGTCCGAGGGCCATTTTCCAGGTTTTTCAAGGGTAAAAGCAAATTTCAGGGTTTTTCCATGCCTCCTAAAATTCCATGCCCACGCAGGAACACTGGACATGCTCATCAACACCAATGTAACAAAGTCTAAAAATAGGTTAAAAGCTTTGACTATTGTTAAATTAACACGTCAGATTCCAGGCTCAAAGTTCTCACCCCACGAAGACGGCATCTTGGATACAGCCAGGGGCACCAGGTCGTCAAAGGTTGCATCAAGCACCTGGAGTGGAACAGAGTTACATTTATGGCTCATCTTGACTTAATCCTGAGACTGGCCCACTGGTATTAAAATGGGTTCATCATTCCCTTCATTTCGTGAGTCTTGCCAGTGGGCCAATGACAGGATAAACCCCTCATCTCAAGGTAAGATTTAGTTTTGATTGGCTTATAATGACTGACCATTTGTACTTGAAGCAACCACACATTAGAACTGAGAGGAAAATGTTTGCTTACAGATTTTGTTTAAATTATTGACTGTGACTAAAAGGTTCTTTAAAATTTGGGGAGCAACAGGTTTTTAGACTTCAATATTAACTTCTTCTACTGGTACCCCTCCATGTAATATGTTTCATAACAAAAAGAACATCCAAATTAGAATTTGTGATTCAAAATATGTTACAGGGTATTGTTTTCAAAGCCAGATATTTCCTACTAAAAATAAGTGATCGGTAAACAGACTTACATGTACAAATCATCATTATATAAATCATTAGCTTTTATTTTTGCTACTCATTACTATCCCCCCAAACCCTTTTATCAGAAAAGTAAATGACTGAAAAAAGCTGAACACGAAGTGAGACTCTTATTTACTACAACTAAGTGCCACGCCAGGAACACCCCTCAACAAGCTAGTCTACATGTGTGTTACTTAACTAACTATTTCAATTTTTCTAATAATGAAACTACTATTGGTTTAAAAAAGTAGCATACTTTTGATCTTATACTCAATATACACTACAGACTATGAATAAAATAGATCTAGACCTAAAATTTTGAAAATGACAAAACCCAATACATTTGAGGGAGTTAAAGTTGGAGATATTCCTGATTAATCACACAAATTTCTTTATATTTCAAAAGCAAATTTTACAAAAAAATATCCCAGAAGCTATCAAACCTGCTGTAAAAGTGACACAAGAGATTTTTTAAGTCTGGCTAATATACATATCAAGCCTATAACTATTCAAGATATCTAGATTTAATTCTGATTCAGGTTCTAGGATTCTCGATCTAGATTAGAACACAAGAAAGCTATTTAAAATATAAAACCCATTTAATTTCTATAACCTATATTTTAGATCTAGAAGTTGGATAAGATTAGTAATAGATTTAAATATCTAGGTTACTTATGCTTTTTTTCCTAAATCAAGATCTCAAAAATCAAAAAAGAGAAATGATCTCATCTGATCTAGTCGGACCTGGGTCTAAAACTGAGACCAAACTTTCTGTTAGATTCAGAATCTTTATCAAGGCTAAATATCTAGATTTAGGTTGATATTAATAATGAGTCAGAACTCAGCTTCGATAGGCTTTCAAGGAGTGATATCATCTCAATCAAACACTGTAAGACTAATGTAGAAGAGAATTCTAGAGGTATAATGCCTATGTGAGGCACATTGTCAAAACAGAAATAAAGGCATATTTTTAACTACCTAAACTTACCCTAGTACAGTGAGGTAATTAGGCTTCCGATTTTTTAAAGGGAGAGGGCTAATTGAGTTGAATTACAAGAATTAGAGAAGGTTCTGCCCAGCTGGAACTCCCTGTGTGAAATTAAAATGACCTTACACTCAGACCAAGTTAAATCTTTAGTCAGAACTAAAAAATACTACAGGACTAGGTTATAAATAGAAGTAAGGCCCAGATTAAGCTGGGAGGAAGGTCAACTGTCCAAACTTATAATAGTGGGAGTACTATCCATTAGCTTGCGTTTGTCAGAAGGTAAATTCCAAGCTTTTATTTTTTTTAAATTGTCAAAAACAAAAATAAGTTCAAATCCCAAATGCAGAAAAACGCTGAAATCAGAACAAATCTGAAAGATATACATTCCTGTTTTATATTAGCCAGCTGAGGGATCCAGCTTAATCTTTCCCGTACGTCGCTATTTGTATACAAATCATACGTCGTGTACCATTTTTGGGCCAGACATTTATATAGTAAAAAAAAAAATTCCCACTCCATTGTGAAGGCCTATCCGGTGTTGCTCAATTTCCTGTTTGTTTGGCCTATAACACGGCACTCTTTTACAGGGCAACTATAATGCCAATAGAGATCGGCGCCAGAGGATTTGCCTGATCTTCTGAGCAAACTCTCAAAGAAACCTCAACATCTTCATAAACAGCCTTTAAGAAGATGGATCAGGCAGAGATGGAGAGATTTAAGAAGAATGTTGCTATTGTTAGTCTTTTCTTAAGGTTAGGATAAACCCCAAAATAGAAAAACCTTATTTTTCATTTCAGGCTAATTAAACATCATTGATATATGTTTCAGAAAGGTAAAAAAATGCAAAAAAGTAATGTTTGAGCAACATTTCAGCAATCACTGAGGAAAAACTTGCTTAATCAACAAAAAATAAGCAGAAATTGCCCTGTCACATGTGTCAAGATATCTCTGAAAGTAATAACCCTACAATTATGGTTTTGGGGGAGAAGAAACAAGGAAACATGAAGATGATTTTGTACCAGAATGAAGACCATAGGTACCATGGATGGGCGGTAAGGTCTAATTTTGTGCAAATTGCATCACTTTTAAGGGGTAGGGATCAGAAAATTGATTATAACATGCTTACTTTACTACCTAGAGGTTTATCTGAGGTACAAATCTCAGCTAAGACAATATTGAGGATGTGTGCAAAGTTTCAGCTCATTCTCTCAAATACTTTAAGAGATATCTTGACATACGTGTCTAAGATTTAACGAAAATGCAAAATTTGAGAAAAAGGCGGCAAAAAACTAAAAAAATTGTGTCTCAGAGTCAATTTCTGATTATTTTTTGTTGATTAAGCAAGTTTTTCCCCAGTGATTGCTGAAATGTTGCTCAAACATTACTTTTTTTGCTTTTTTTTTACCTTTCTGAAACATATATCAATGATATTTAATTAGCCTGAAATGAAAAATAAGGTTTTTCTATTTTGGGGTTTATCCTAACCTTAAGTGTGATTTAAGTGGGATTTACATTCTAATTCTGTTTATGATTACTCTTCTTTACAATATTTTTTAAATAAACTAAGACCCTCTCTATACATTTGTACTGTAGAGAGAAAGGAACAAACTGTGTTGTTATTTACACAAATGTTGTGATTTACTAAATTATTACTAATTTTAATCAACAAAGTGATGACCTATAACTTTTGCCTTGGTGCCCAAGCAAATTGCCTCGGTGACCTCTGATTTTCAGGCCTCACCGAGGCAATTTTAGCTTGCCCTTCTGAACACCTAATTCAAGCCCTGTTACTACCTACTACTACCACTACGACCAATGCTTCCACTACCACTACTACTAGTACTACTAGTGGTACTGCTACCTCTTCTTCTTCTTCTACTACTACTACTACTACTACTACTACTACTACTACTACTACTACTACTACTACCACTACTACTACTACTACTACTACCACCACCACCACTACTTCTACTACTGCTATCACTACCACCACTACTACTACTAATACTACCACTAGCCAAAAGCAACTAAAACGGTGTAACACACTTAAATTTCTGAACAAAAGAATTTCATGGAAATATTTGAGAGTTATAAGTCTTGAACCTCTGCCCAAATCAACTAAACAATTCGTAAGATACCATATTAAAGATATATCCTTGATTGGCACAGGACGAATTAACCTATAATTGCTCACTGGCTGCCAAACAATTTCAGGCCTAAAGATTACTTGTTCAAGTGGCATAATATCTTGACTGACATCTACACTTTTTAGTTTATTTCTTTTTTGTTTCAACCAGTGATATACTATAGTTAGCTAGATGGGACTTCCGGTGAGGC
>BMAT01001744.1:114523-128811 GCA_019649035.1 Elysia marginata | reverse complement strand
CGCTCACAATTTTAAAAAATGCCTATTTTTTTCGTCATGTCGCCCAGCAGGTTAGTACTGCAGACAGTGCAGACAGTGCACTGCAGGCCTGCAGGGTGGAGTGGGTGTGTGGGGGTGACTGGGTGTGATCGTTGTGATGGTGTGTGTGTTTGTGGAAGGAGAGGGGGGCGGAGGTATCCCTACACCGACAATGGGATGCAAATCAGTACAGTGTCTTGCAAGACACACACTCTCTGCGTATTGAGTGTTGCAGGACGCCAATAATACAAATCCCTACTCAGCTTTAACAGAGGGAGAGACAGACAGGCAGAGAGGTAGAGAGGGAGAGGGGAAGACACATGTTAAATTAATATTGAGATATGACATATGAGATGAGTAGTGACAGTGAAAGAGAAGAGAGAGGGAGCAGGGTACTAAGAGAGAGAGAGACACACACACACACACACACATAGGAAGAAAGACATAGAGATGGACAAATGTTCAATCTTTGACTTTCAAACTTATTACTTAGCTTTTTCACAAACAAGAAATTTAAGCTTCTCCATATGAAAGTAATGTTTTTCAGAAATAACAAAAAGTCCTAGAGTACTTTATGGCTATTATTTTTTCCGTTTTCTTTCTATTTTCTACCAAGCAACATCTTAGACTATGAAACTGGTATGTAAATTGTATTTTAACTTTTCAATTACTAATATGGTAGATTAAAATAAAGGAATGTAAACAAATATTCAGTGACTCACCCCAAAATCTTGCAAGGAACGCTGCTGCGATCTGAAGTTTGTGATTTCCGACTTGATGCAGCCGGCCTTTGAGCTCTGTTCTTGTCACTGACAGACCATTAAAATAGAAATGAATAAAACCAAAGCCAATGAAAGCTAAGAAAATGTATTTGTTCATTCAATTATGCCTCTGAGCATTATAACTGAGGAAACTTGGGCAGAGCAGGGTTCAGTTTGTAGCTTGTTTTGTGAGAGAATCCTTCAATATAGGCACTCAAAGCCGGTGTGTGTAAATGCACTGTAAGTTTAAATTGTATAGAACCTTCCTTTAGTTATTGCTCAGGCAACTGAGACACAAGCTACTAACAGCCGTATTGAATTAGAGTCATTTTGAAATAAAAAAATCTCTAAATGCCTTGCATTCTATCCAAATGAGTCTTAAGTCGCTATTTATGCTAAAACCAGTCTTGAATAGTTTTCACACCTGATTCCTCTTGAAACTTCATGTTTTATGAGTTTAATTTTAATCTATGGTTGCTGAGGCTTTCACATCTTTCAAGTTGTCTGAACTTGAATTGTAATTTTCTCCCCTTTCAGAAATTTTACAGGTCCTAACCCTGCCAACTTCACCCAGATGTAACATCAGACAGAAGCATGATAGAGCTTTTCTGTTTGTTGCATTTGAAAGTACTGTGATACTAATAGTAATATCAAAGTACCTTCCAATTTTGACTTAAGTCTAAAGACTCATTGTGACTGGTTGCAAGACAAATGTACTCTGATTTCCTAACGCTCTGCTCAGTGAACTTATTGAAACCTGATATAAAAGCAACTTTGAACTTTTGGTATTTCCAGAAGAACTTTTATCTCAGAGAGCAACATTGTTACATAGCAGGGTGAATATCATTTACATGGAGGTGAATACATGTTCACATGATCAGGTTCATCCATTTTCAGAAACATATGTAAACTGCATTTAAACTTATGGCATGAAGTTTCTTGTGATAAAAAAAAGTCCTTAGATCTACCAAAATTGAAATGAGTAGAATCATTGCAAAATGAGTTGAGGACATATTTGATATCAAAATAGAGAAAATCAACATTTTCTATCACAGGGTCAAAATTTGACAACATATTTGCTTGGTATATAAAAAGCATATAATGTGTTTCATCATATACAACCACAAAACCGATGAAATGATGGCTGAAAAAAAAGATATTCAAGTAGGAAATTGGTTGGTGATTTCTTTAATATGAAATCTTTCAATGCAATTTTCCTCATTTTCTCACTGATCCTCTGTATTTCAAATGCAACTACTCAAGTCATAATTAGGATACTAGAATAATCTTCTAACTCTGTTATAAGGATTTTATGGAGCTTCAAAACGGTGTGTCAATCTTTATCTTTATGTAAATTTTCTGGAACTTGTTAAGACGCTAGACGAATATGATCCCAAAAACTAAATATTTGTTGCAAACTTACCCATCAGCACCAACAGAGTCCCATTTGTAATCCACAGGCCAGCCCCAAAAATCAAAGTCATATGATGCCAACTCTTCCTGTAAAAAGCATTGTCAAAATCATTTGTTGTGCAAAGTGTGGTGAATTTAGAGTTATTGTGCTTACAAAATATATTCCTTACAATATGGCCTCCAGCATTCCATATAAAGTTACCTAAGTGAACTGAGCTTAACTTTATGATCTTGCCCTCAAACTGTCTGGTGCTCCAGGAAAATCCTTCTCTTCATGCACATAGCAGTTCAAAATTGTGATTTTTTGATTTGCATACACTTCAACTCATCCTGAGTCAACTGCAACTGACAGAGTTTTACAACATAGTTAAAATGCAAAGTGTTACATTTTGTTCTTTGATGGTTTAACCACTTTATGATAATAAATGGTCTTTAAACTTTAAAAGCATTTTCCACTATTCCTAACTTTCCTAAGATCTGTATTTAAAAAAAACACATCTTGAGATTTTTTGAGATTTTGAACTAAAAAAAAGAAAGAAAAATGCACAGGAGATGTTCCCGTATCAGGCACATTGATACTCAAATATAGAATATTTGACCCGTGATGCAGAGCATTATCCAGGAGCACTACACAGACTGATCATCAAGATACACACAACTTACACACAAAAAGGAGGAAAGTTTTCTTAACTATGAATTATCCTGCCTTGCATTGTTGTTCGATGGCTGTACTTTTTTATTACACCTCAAACATTTTCTACAATACAATGCATCTGAGTGGTAAACTGAAAACCTTCAGCCAGACAAGCCTGAATCCAACTTTTGACTTTTTTCTTTCACTTTTCAAAATCCTTATTTTTCTTAGTCACCTGCTTTTGAACGAAAAAAATGGAGAAGAACATGCTTAAAGATTGAAAACTTGCATCCTTGTACCTTAGATCTTCCAAGAAATTCCAAGTTTATTGATAACTTTTGGCTTGCAGCAAAATTTTATTTGTTTTCTTTTGTTGCAAATTTCAAGCTTATTGATAATTTTGATCTTTTACCTCGAGCGACCTTTGTCTCACTCTCTAGGCAAATTTTAAGTTTATTGATACCATTTAGACTGACCTATGACCTAAAGCAACCTTTGCCTCACTATATATGTATTGGGAAATTTCAAGTTTATTTTGAGTTTGACAGTTATTCATTGGGTATCTTGGATAGTATAACTACCTGATTTGCTTCCCTTTTTTTCTTTTACCAACTTAAGAAAAATGCTCCATTAGTTTGTCAACCTTTGATTATTAGAATCATGATTTAGCTTAATCAATTAAAGTTGAAACGTTCTTTTTGTGCATCATGGACATTATTTCAGTAGAAACTTAAAATAAATACATTTCATTAAACCCCACACACCTTTGTTCGCAGACATGGATTATTTTTCGCTTGCACAAAGGCACCAATGAAATTTCTGTAGTCAGCATTACTTAAGCGTCCGATACCTGAATGAGGGGAAGTTGGAAAAAAATAAATTGGTCCACATTTTCAAAACCATGAGTACATTATTATATACTGTCATATGACATTACGAATGTTTGCTGTTGGTTTAAAAAATAATATGTACATGTACACTTAGCTTTCTATCTAGCAGGAATATGCACTCAAAAATCTCTCATCTTCTAAACGTTTAGCCTATTCTCAAGTACACTGGACCTAAACACATTGGATAGGCCAATTCAGGGAAGGATGACTAAAAATTTGACATTTGAAGGGAATGATGATTAGTTTAACCATCTGTAATCCCTTCAAAAAATACTTTTAAAAGATTCAGTTCATGAACCATGAGTTTGTTTTGGCAACTTGAAGTATTAGAACAATAATACAGTCCAGCACGTTTTCCTAAAATTCATTGGGGAATTTTAATGAGTATGAGGAAAGTATATTCAAACTTCCGATTTCAAGGCTAGTAATAATATGAATAATAATAACAATAATTATCATAATAATAGTAATAATAATAATAATAATAATAATAATAATAATAATACTTTATTCATTTTTTTTTAATTTTTACAGACTTGGTTACAATTAAATTACATAAAGAGAAAGAATTACAAATATTTACAAATAACAAGTATGCACATAAACAACTTCAAAGCCTGGTCAATGAAGAGAATTATTCAAAATTATTTAAGGTTTTGAAACAGACAGAAAAAAATGTATTTATGGAAGAAAAAACCTGTGTATACATGTGTATACATATATAACAATAGTACCTGTACATCAAATATTTTAGTGTTTACAGTAAAATAATTTACAAACAAAGCTTTCTCCTGCTCCTCATCCTTGTCAAGTCTTTGACACTTCCTGTGTCTGGTTGGCAATCCGTCTTCTCGATCCTCTCTTGGTTTAAATCAAAAGTCAAACTTTTAAGAAACTTTTCATTTTCTGTTCATTACCATTTTAAAAGCTTGCGTATATATATATATAAGCGATAGTTTTAACATTTAATTATTAGGCCTAGGGCTTTCATTAAAACGGAGTCAATGTTACCAATTTTTCCAAGTTTTATAGGCTTCCGATCAGTTTCCCAGTGGCTCCTGAAAGTCTAGAGAAAATCTCAAACTGTCTGCATATATACAGTGAGGAAGACAAAGGGGGTAGGCGCGAAGTGGGGGTGGCGTTATCAATGTTATGATTAGAATGATTGACAGAAGATACTATCTCGCCTTATACAGAAGAAAATGTTTAAAAATATGACTCTGAAAATACTTAGCCTTAGAAAACTGTAATGAGTAATTCTCTATCATATAATGAAGACAAAGACTTGGTGGATAGTAATATTATTGGCACTGTCATTGTGCAGTATAAGAGTTCAATTGCTTATAAATGTGTCATGGCATAATGTATTTTCTGTGATAAGTATAAAGATGAGAAACAGGTAACAAAACCATGAAAAAGTCTCACTTAACTTGCACATTTAAATTGACAGAGAGCATAAGACAGTTTAACTAGATTATTATTATACAACTCACCTCTAAAGAAAAAAGCCAAAGCATAAACAGCAAACAATGAGATAGCCATTCTCGATAGGCCTTGAACTCCTTCAACGTTAAAATAGCCTGTCAGAAAAGTAAAATCTACCTTAAACAACCCAGAAAGTTTAGAATGAGATAAAATTTAACAAGGTGACAGCCTAAACTAGATTGCATCTTCTAGCTGCCTAAACTAGACCATTTTTCTATTGCAGGCAGCTGGTCAATCTCGTTTTATGTTGCACAAATGACTGCAAAATGAGACTTCAAATCCAGAAAATTATTTTTAAAATATTAAATGCTGCAATAGAACAGTATTTAAGAAAAACATTTCTTATGTGCATGTTTTTCTTACATTAGAGACCATGCATTATGGGCCTGCTCAAGAGAAGGGAAGCCCATAGGGGAGAAAATCCTGGATATCCATCTAAAAATAGACATACTGATGGGGTCGTGGGGGCGGTCAGCCAATATCTGCTGTAAAACCCATGCTGCCTCTCGGTGTTCTTCATCATACATTGTCATCATCCACACACAAGGTATATGTTAACTCTTTATGAAAGCTTGGTTAGATGGGTTCTTTTTTTTTTTTTTTAAGTATTTTGTTCTCTCAATTTTATTATTGTAATTTTCCTTCAATTTTTGTACTGGCTTTTAACTCAAAAAAATTTTTTCTTTTAATGTAAAGCACCTTTAAGCAGTCTTTTTAATTACAGGAACAAATATGTTCATTATTGTTATAATTTTTATCTGTATGGCCAAAACTAAGCCTGCTAGACAAAGTACCACAGATAAGGCTAAACAATATAATATTATACATACAAAAGATGCCCATCTAAAAAAATGGTGGTTAGTTGTAATCTGCATGCTGGCTAAAATGTCTTCACTGGAGAAGCTGCCAGTATAGAACTCTGATATGCTCCTCCCTCCCCTTCCCACATTATGTTTGTGCTTACCTGTAACCTAAACCTAAAAATAAGATGGCGTGCAGTACCAAACAGATGGCCAGAGTGAAACTGACAGTTGGTGACAATGCGAGGCAAAATGTAAACAATAGACCGGATGACCCAATTGGCCTATCAACATGCCCCTCCTTCCCCCATACATCTATACCTATTGCTTTATTGTTTACCTAAGGTCATTCTCTATTAGAGGGTTTGGCTGATTGTTTAGCCGTGCAATAGGGAGTGTAAAGCTAGGTAATGGTAGTTGAGTTTTTAAGATAATGCCACAGACAACTGGTTGCTGATTTATCACACCTGTCAATAGGCTGCCTTAAAGTTGTGATTTTAACTTTAAAGTATGCCTCATTTTTATTAAACCTTTTACAGTCTTAATATTTAAGGAGGGCAACAGCTTACTTCTATTTATTTATTGTTAATTAATAATCAGTTCTTCTTTGCTTTTATTGTACGTACACCTATACACAATGCTTTCACACTGTCATTCTGGGACCAAATATATTTTTAAGACCTTTTAATTATTTGCTTTGATGTAAATTAAACTCATTGCTGGTAGATATTTACTCTGTCTGTTTACCTGATGTTGTAAAAGGCTTTTAGCTTTTGTGGGAAAGCGCTCAATATATTGTTGCTTTTAATTTATTATTGATCTTGATTACAACAGCTTGGATTAGAATTATTTTGTAAAATAAAGAAACAGAAACGTCTCCATGTTAACCTTGCACTCCCCAATGGAATGCATTAGTGTTAAAAAAAAGGTTGGATAACTTACCAAGCTTTTGTTCTGTAACGTGCACAATATAATTTTATGATACGTTGTGCATTAAGGCCAATGTCCTAAATGTAACATATATGGTAAGTTTCTGCGTATCATATATGATACACTGGTTCCAAGTTGACATGGTACAGTTTTACAAACTTGTTCCTCAATGCGACCACCTTTCCATCTTGACAACAATTGTTTGTGATCTTCAATAGTCGCGCTGGGCAGGTTTGACTGCATTCTAAATTCAAAAGCTGTTTGACTGCATTCTAAATTTAAAAGCTGTTTGACTGCATTCTAAATTCAAAAGCTGTTTGACTGCATTCTAAATTCAAAAGCTGTTTGACTGCATTCTAAATTTAACAGCTGTCTCTTACCCCTTCTGTACATCATAACCACAACGACAGGGGAGCACCAGTATGTTGCACTGAAAGCTGCTCTGATCTGCCCACGGTAATGTGATAGAAAAGAAAAAAACAAGTTATCAGTTATAATTTTATTAATGTCCTATTTCAGAAGTGCCATGTCTTAAAAATATACATGTAAACAACGAAAATGTTTTGTTAATTGATACAAGATGTCAGACAATATGTAAAAGAAATTCATTGATTTTGTTTCAATTCATTTCCCACTCTGCACTACTCAAGTGATCTTCCAATAATTTATAATAAATTTGTTGGGAACAAATCAAATAAGTGAATTATAAAACTGTTTGCATCTATTTAGACTTCATGAGATTTTTCTGGTATTTTGAGAGCAGCTACTTCAACTCCAAAAAATGCTATTTCAGTAGTTTTAAAGTGGTCAACTTCTCTCCTGAGGCTCATGAGGAATTTTTAAAATGGAGATATATATAAACACTACTCTTCCGACAATTTTTAACTAAATGATACAAAACTTCCTAAATGTGTACTTGAACATAATCTCTAAAACAAACTCAAAAGCTTTTTTTACATAAAATAAGCCACTTGTTTCTTCACACATTTTTTAATTATGCTCTATCACTACAACTACCCAGTTTAGTTTAGTTGTTTGAATTTTAACGTCTCTTTTCAACTACAGGGTTATATAAGAGACGGTGCTTGGGACAATTGAAAGCGTGCTGCCACAATGTGATGTAAGGAGCGCTTGCATACACCACACCCAGTCACATTATCCTGACATCGGGCCGACCAGACTTAGCATTAAATCCATAATGCCAGACACTAGGCGGATCAGCTGCAAATACCAATTTTAAAGTCCTTGGTTTGACTCGGCAGGGGATCACACCCACACCTCCCGATCTCTGAGCAAGTGTCTTACCGCTAGAGAACAGAGCCTGTCACTACAACTACCCAGATTTCTGTAAAAGATCTTAAATTTATGAAAAAACAATGAAAATAAAAAAAAAATGCTCTATTTGTTCATCACACCAATTACATCCCCACACAAAATTTCAGAGCATCCATTCAATTAGTGATTTAGTCTTTAAGAAGTAGTGATTTTAGTGAGAAAAGTGTGATTTGATAAAATCCCATTTGAATTTTAAATGCAAAACATGTAAAATGACAAATTTATATTTATGAAACTTTACGGAAACTAAGCTGATGTCCTCGTTTCCTATCACACCTTGTTTCCCCCAAGTCCTCTTTCTCTTTAAAGACATTTTCCTTTTTTTCATTTTTAGGTTTTGTTTTCCTGCAGTAAGCCTATTTTCAATTTTGAACAGCCTATATCTCTGCCTTGCCTTTGCCAGGCCTACCCTTCTCACCCTTTCATCATGAGCCATTTAAGCAATTTTTACAAAGAAGTGAAATGTTTTGACAACTATTCTATGTAATTTCTACGCAAGTAATAAGACAAACATTGTAGAAAAAGGCCTCAACAAGATTTCAGCATATAATCGAAAAATAGAACATTGTCAGCATTACAAGTGAGTATGCCGAGCCAGGTACTGAGGTCGGCCGAGGCATGTGACTGGAGTGTGAAATGGATCAACTTATGTAATAGTGGGTGCAACTGATACTAAGAAATCAGTTGTAAACCGCTCAAACCACTTGAAAGCAGCCCTTTAGTGAGGTTTAGTGACACCAATTGGGTGAATTTTTTTGTCATTTTTGCTCACCCTGCTTATCTAAAACATCTGGTTACAGCTGAAAAAAAATGCTCAAAATGCCTTTTGGTTTTTTTTGTTTTATGTTGTTTTTTTTTTTTTTTTTGCACTGAAAAAAGACAAATGGGCGATTTGTTGTTTTTTTTTACCTCATAGTCATACCCCATCTTCAGGATCCATTCCCTTTTCCATAGTTTATACCACAAGTCAGTAAAATATATACTTACAGCGTGAACAATTCTGTCTGAGAATGATTCCAAAATGTTTGGCTGGTAATTATAACCCTGAAAAAAAACTTCAGGTTTACAAGAAAGCAAATATAAACACTCAGGTTTATTTATAAAACAATTATCATATTTACAACATAAAAAGCCATCTGGTTTGTGGTGTTTGTAAATTTGAAAGCATGGGATTAACAAATTTGCAACCAAGATCTAGATCTAGATGGTCTATATCGCAAAGGGGCTAGACTCCTAAAAAGGCCTGAGTGTCTAGATCTAAAGTAGTAGAAGCTTGCTCAACTCAGTTCCAGAATAAAAGGAAAATCTGTCTGTTGCTAGTACCACTGCCTTGCAGGCAATGTTGGGCCCATTGTTGTGAGGGTAGGAGTGGAGTGCTTGTATAGGGAATGAGATTTCAACAAGAGTAGCGGAACTTTCCTGGTGTCTCTCCACTATCTTATGAATACAAATATTACAATCTTTTAAAATTTATGCGACAGATTTATTTTGAACACTTGAAGATAAACTTTTTATTTAGCTCTATAGTTTTTAAGTTCTAGATGTCAAATCGTTAAAAGTAATAAACTTACCCTACAAATACAATCTAGGTCTAGATTACAACAATAACCACTATAGTATTTTGGAGCGTTGTCTTCTGGAAAAGGGACGTTACTCTTGTTTTACCTCTAATCTCATTCCCTATACAGGGATGTCACTATTTTTCTATTATCAGACAGATCTCAGTCTATAGATCTAGATCTATTATATGACTATTTTTTTTAAACTGATTCCGTCCATTCCCACGCTCACAGCGTAAGGTCGATTCCCGTTTGATTCTATTCCAACGCTGTGAGCGTGAATGTGAAACGCGATGCGAGGATCCGTATTTTGAACTGATACAAGTTTTTATGAAACCGAAAGGAAGTAAACAGACCCGCTAAAAATATTTTTAGGCCTTGTACAGATACATTCTCCATCCATTCCTGAATCATTTGATATATAATTTATATAAGACATACTTTATTACAAAACAAGTCCTACAATTGCTAAAAGATTGGGTTATATATGGGTCATTTTCAGAAAAATGCAAAATTTCAGTTAGAGATTTTGAAAAAAAATTACTGGTTGTAAATAATAAAACAAGCAATCCATACCAAAGATACACTTTTTATTGGTGTAACTGAGGAAAATTTGAGCTTAATCTTAAAAAATAACAAAACAGGAGTACAATTTCTAACTTAAGCTGGAAAAAATTTTCTATCCTATTACCCAGATGAAATGAACTGTATTTCTCCTATATAAGAGATGATACCGAGTCAAAATTGTTTACAGAGGCAAAAAATGATTACTTAAACGAAATGAATATGTATGCAAATGCAAAGGTTTCAAACACACACAATTTCGGGGTGATAAGAAGTTTAATTTGGGAAAAAACAAACATTTGAATGAGAAAAGTTTCATAATTAAAGAAAACCCAGGATCCCATTCCAGTGGAAATGGCTTGAATTTATGAGTTATCCCCATTTTTAGCCTATCTCAATTAGAAAATACTCAGAATTTCAATATTTTAATGGTCGAAAAATAGGAGGGTAACAGGAAGGAAAGTAAGGTAACAGTATGGAACATTTAGTAACAGGAGAGAAACTAGTCTTTTCCTCCCTGTAACCAAGAAAAATGGGACTGTATCTTTGGTTTAATAAACAAAACAAATGGAAATCTATACAGAGACAATATATGTGCATAAATGTTTTACATTTAAACATTGGTCGGAAAATATGAGGGTAACAGGAAGGAAAGTGAGGTAACAGCATGGAACATTGAGTAACAGGAGAGGAACTAGTCTTTTCTTCCTTGTAACCAACAAAAAATGGGACTGTAAATTTGTCTTCTTTTCAATAAACAAAACAAAGGAAAATCTATACAGAGACAGTAATTTACACGTTTAAATGTTTTACATTACATTTAAACATTTCTTGAGTTGATAAGGATTATAATTTGATATGAAACAAATAATTCAAAGCCTATAGTTCCATAATCAAAGAAATACATAATCACATTTTAGTGGAAATGGTTTTGCATGGTATCTAAATTGAAACTTTTTTTAAGTTAAAAATACCCTGGTTTTCAAAAGCATTTTTAACCGAAAATCGAATGTAACAGGATGGAAAATAGGTATGGCTTGCATCTTTAGTCTTGAAACGACAACACCTGAATTTCCAGGAGTGTTTAATTTTCATGACTTTTCGCTTTTTCCTCGGCTGATTTTCCTCTCTTGTACTCTTTCCACTATTTCTTCATCCCTCTTTTCTTTCTTGGAGACATATTGTTAACTCTTTTCGTCTTTCCTGTCTGAATGTCCGCTTTGTGCTTTTCTCTCTCTTTCTGAAGGTATGTATATCTCCTGCCTGGGTCTACATCACGTTTTTCTGATAACGCTGTTGTTTCTGAGATGATATAAGTCTTGAATTTGGAAATAAGGAGAAGGATTCTATTACTTAATTAGACCTTTGCATGCCTTGCTTTCAGGACAATTTGTATTGATCATTATTTAAAAGAACGTAATATCTTTCCTTTATTCATACTTCTTCATAAGTAGAAGTCAACATGTTAGCAATGAACAATGATTTGCATTCATAATTAGTTTATTTACCAAAAGAAATTTTGGCTTTACTGTGACCTGCTTTTAGGTTTATCAATTTTTAGTTTGGTAAGGTTTCTCTGTATTCTTTGCTGTTACCAAAGATGCCCTTAATTTCATTACATGCCTTTTTTCTTGAAAACTTAGTTCCATTCTTTTGCACTACATTTCTCCTGGAGAGTATCTTGCACTAGATCTAATATTTAAGGCTGACGTTTTTTCTTGATTTTGCTACATCTGTTGTTGGATTTTCTATGCTGTTACTCTTTCTATTCCATCCTGTTACCAATCTTTCAATACATACTAAATCTAGAAAAAGGTATTTATTTTTTATTCATAGTTCACATTTTCTCTCTCTGAATCTATGAGATGCCTGATTCATTCATGAATACATTGATCTAGGTCTAGAGTCATTGATCAGCCTGGGCTGTATCGTATTTAATGCTATTACTAAATTTCCATGCTGTTACCAAAAATTTTAAAGTTTCAACAAGTTTATGGTGTTGGTTTCATTTTCAAACTTGAATCATTTGTGCATCAAAACAGCTCTGCTAAACTAAAAAAAATAGTTTCTCTCACTTTCTCTACTGCAAAACTAATGAAATGTTCTTTGCTGTTACTTTTCATTCTCTGCTGTTACTAAATTGATGGTAACAGGACGGAAAGTAACAGCACAGAATCTCATTTACATTGAGGCCTTGTATCAACATTCAAAAAGAAGCTGTTTGAATTAAACATCAGGTATGATTTCCAACCTAAAGACTCACTAAAAGAGGCTGCATTTATATTCACAAAGGATAGCAGTCTTGTTTTCCATGAGGCAGTTTTCTTTGGTAACAGTATGGAATGTTAAGGTTGAAACTTACCATTTTCAGATTTACTTTGCTTCTTCGCACAGCAACCATGCATTAACAAGCTCTGATCAATGCCATTGTCTTTGCTATAGAACTTGAGTTCTTTACAAGCAAAAGTTTAAATAGGTTGAGGTAGATTCGGGCTAGCAGTCGTTGTTTATACTAAGGGTAACAGCATGGAAAATTAATGAGTGCCATTGCCAATTTTTTTTTACACAAAATTTGAAAGTACACCGAGGAATTTTAATGAATCATCCTAAATAATTTAATTTGAGGAAATCAGTTACATATGTATGAGCCTGGAAAATGATTGAAATTGACAGGATTAAAGAGGTAAATTGCAGGTCTATTTTTACAGAAACCCTTACATTTTTGCATATATATACCTTCATATCCTTGGAGTATTCTTCAAACAAAATAATACATGTAAACCTTTAAATGATTACAGTTTAAGATCAAGGTTTGAATATAAGCTTTAAGAAAAGACATACCTATTGATTTAAGCCAGACTTTTAAAGAAAATTAAGCAGTCCACAGTGTGTGGAACCCAAATGCACAACTTTTTTGAAAATGACCCATATCATGCTTCAGCTCGGTGCCTTGAAATAAATATGGCAAGCCGTCCCAAAAAGTCTGGATGGAATCAGTTAATAATAAGTTAACTGTTATAATGCTGACTAGATACAGAGATCTAGATCTATTGTATCTATACATTAGATCTAGATCTAGGCTAGATCTAGGCCTACATTAGATTGATCTAGTAAGAATATAGATCTACATTTTACTAATTTGGGTAATTTACACATGGAAATCTAGATCCAGATAATAGATCTAGATTCTAGATAATAATTATTATAGTCATTATAGAACTACAGAGCCTCGGCTACGAGTACGAACTTTAATACTTACCGCAATGTCCCCTCTCCTCATTATTCGCAGTAACCGAGGACCATAAAAGGTCCATATTGTTGTCGATGCCAACTCAGCCATTCTGCTAAGTGCAAGGTTTCGGCTATAATAATTATTTCAATGGGCCTAAGCTGAGTATAAATTTGTAAGCCACTTCAAGGAGGCATGAATAATATTGAAAGTAGTTGACTAGAGTAGTTGTACTGTGTGCAGTGTGTGGAGAGTGGAGACTAACAGCCTATCCAAGTATAAAAACTGGCCAAGGCAACGTCCAGTTTTGATGAAACAAAACAAGCATAATACCTTGTTCCGTGTCGGTGTTATTGATTTAATTCCAAGTTACAAAAATGTCCAGTATAGCTGGAAATTTAATAACACGTATTCTGAATTTTTATGATGAACAAGGTACACCAACTCGCGTGACTTGAGGCAAAAACCAATTTAGAAGAAAGTGGTTTTACAGGAAAAGAAAAAGAACAGAATTATCTTTAAACTAAAGTCCATAATTTTGAGGAATTCCCCGAATCTAAACCGAGTGACGACATTATTTTCTAAGAAAAATTGGGCCTGATTCTTTCTTTTTGTTTTTTGTTTGTTTGTTTTGCTGTTGGTTTTTTTTTTTTTTTTTTTTTTTTTTTTT
>BMAT01001744.1:91595-106330 GCA_019649035.1 Elysia marginata | reverse complement strand
TACATATATATATGCAATTTATTATACTAAATGTATCCATGTACATCTACTTTTCTTTTTAGCAATTTGATGTATCACATTTTGTTTATTATATATTTTATAAAGGATTTAATTGTTATATTGCACATCATCTTTTTATGTTAAATATGTAAAAAAATATCCTTTTTTCGCTTATAAAAAGAACAAACTGTTCTGTCTAAATTAATTTATTTAAAAAATTGTATGCGCCTAGAGCATTTTATACAAGATGGCAAACGGCGCTTTTACAAATGGAACTAAATAAATAATAAATAACAGGACTACATTGCTATAACTTGGTGTGTGAAAACTAGAGGTCTAGGGGATACTATTGATGTAATATACAGAATTTGCACATTTTACATGTGGCTTTATAAAGGAAAATGCTTTTTTTTTCTTGATTTAGACAAAAGTAGCATGTATGTAAAGACTGGAGTAACAGCACTTTGATTGTCAGGGGCAGAGTACATTTACGAGGGCTCTTTCATAATTAACCGAAAAATGCCTAGTATAAAATCCGCGTTTTTATGCTATCAACAAAATTCTTGCACGTGTTCATACCTTGACTCGTCCTTCATTTCTCTACATAATAGCCAAGTCTGTCAACACACTTCTGCCAACGCCGCATCATGGAATAGATACCCTCTCGGAAGAAACTTCCGTCAAAGAGGTGATAATCAGATGGTGCGAGGTCTGGACTGTGTGGTGGGTGTGGCAAAATCTCCCATCCATCTTTCTCTAGTCAACCTTGCGTCACTCGTGCTGTGTGGGGTGTAGCGTTGTTGTGTTGCAAAATGACCCCGTTGGACAACTGCCCTGGGCGCTTTCTGCAAATGGCCTCCTTAAGCTTGTCAAGAGTTTGGCAGTACCTTGCAGCATTGATTGTTTCTCCAGGTTGTAAGGTTTCGAACAGAAGAACATTACGACTGTCCCAGAAAACAGTTCCCATTATTTTCTTTGCTGACCGCATGACTTTGAATTTCTTCGCGACAGGTGAGGATGGATGTTTCCATGTCATCGAATCTTGCTTTGTTTCTGGGGTGCAATGGTGCAACCAAGTCTCATCACCTGTGACTATGCTGTCAAGAAAAGTCACATCGTACCCTAGAAAGTCTCCGCTGGCGTTGGCAGTATGCCCGTGAACCCTGCGTGAGCTCTTGCTTCTTCTCAAAAGTTCCCTGCAGATGTCCAATCTTTGTTCTTTATGATTGTCTGTCATTTGCTTAGGAACCCAACTTGCGCTGACTTTTCTGCAGCCAAGTTCATCAAATACAATTCTATGGGCAGAAGTTTCCGAAATTTCAAGACAGCTTGCGATTTCATGACGTTTCAACCTCCTGTCTTGGCGAATAAGCTCATCAACTCGCTTCACATTGTCTTCTGACGTCGCAGTTATCAAATGCCCTCTCCCTTCCCTGTCTGTCAAGTCAGAATGGCCGGCTTCAAACAAACTACACCAGTGAAAGACTTGTGTACGGCTTATAACATGCTCACCACATGTCTGAAGTTCTTTATGAATTTCGGTAGGATGCAGACTTTTGGCGTTCAAAAAACGTATGACAGCTCTGATTTCCTCCTTTGACCAAGTTTCAAGGTGGGCCGCCATCTTTAAAATCGTCTAGACATTCATTGTGCAAAATGATGCACTTCATAATTTCTCGGAATATCCGTAAGGAAATAAGAAATATCATGTCGTTTAGAGAATTAAAAAAGCTTCACCCGTTGCTGAGCAATGGGCATTTTTCGGTTATTTCTGAAAGAGCCCTCGTATCTTAACATCTCAAAAGTCTTCTAAGTTTTAACGCATTCCATGGGTTTCAAATTCCAAAAAATCTTCCCAGAATACAAACCAAAGTAATGCACTTTTAATGTCCAGTGCAGCAGCCAGAGACTTTTTTTTTTCTTTTTCGTACGGTAATAAGAACTGATTTTTGCATTTCATAATAATGTTTGTGCCTTTGTGGGACAAAAATCATTAAAAACGTTAATTTTGTCATTTCCGATGTTTGTTTGCCATGGAAACCAATACTTTTAGCTGCCATATTGGAGCAAAATTGCAAACTTTAGGCCTTTATAAGTCAGAACCTAAACAACAGATTTGTGTTCTGTGAAAAGCAATCGTTTATTACAGTCAATTCAGAAATGTTATCAGAAGCATTTTTTCACAGCTGCTTTTTTTAGATTCTTTAAATAAATTTTTGTGTTTGCATAAAAGATGAAAGTGCCAAAAAGTACAGTCGGACCCACTTAATCGGGAAATTTCGGGAGAAGGCATCTTTTCCCGATAATCCGGGTTTTCCCGATTTTTCGGGTCTTTGCATTTTTTACTAAAAATTGGACCTCTCGTGGAAATAAATGTAAAACTCAGGCAGAGAGAGAGAGAACAGAGAGAGACAGACAGAGTAAGAGAGAGAGGGAAGGAAGAGATGGAGACATAGTCAGAGAGAGAGAGAAGTTAAAAGACGGAGGAGAGAAGGAAGAGTGTTTGTGGGTGTAAGGTGGAAAGAGAGAGAGAGAGAGGGAGGGGGGTTAGATAGATGGAGAGAAAGTGTTTGTGAGTAAGAAAAAGAATAAGAACAAACACAGAAAATAGTGCTCTTTTTTAAAAACCCACTTTGTTTGCACCATGTCTGGCGCGTGTCTACCATCTGCCAGATTACCCATTAGATCAAACACAGCTTGACTAATGTCTACCTGGAATGAACTGACTTGTGAGACCGTCGCGTGGCAGTTAGACTTCTCGACGACCCTCCCAAGCATCTTGCTAAACGTCGCCTAAGCACAGAGCAAACATTTATTGATTACCTGTGTGCTAATTCATTCATAACGCCAGAGTGATGCGCTTTCCCTATGTCTAGACTGCAAATAACATGCCGTCAACACTTGATATTGACAGTCATTTACGGATTTTTTTCCCGATTAGGCGGGTAAAATTTCCCGATTTCACGATGACTTTAGATAGAAAAAATTCCGTTCCCTGGGATTTTTCCCGATTTCACAGAAATTCCCGATTTTGCGGGTCTGACTGTACTTCTTTTTTCAACAAAAAAATTTATAAAACAAAACAATAAAAAATAATTAAAAAAGCTCCTGACAAAATCGAGAACAGTGCATTGGCAAGTCATATGCAATGTTTGAAGTGAATTGCTCAAGACGTTTTGGAGATATACAAAGATATATCATTATATGTAAGAGAAAGACATTTTGAGAAAAACGCAAAAGAAAGTCAAATAGAAGGGAAAAAAAGGAACCCTGAGGTTTTAGGCAATAGAGCTGTGTATGTCTACCCTCATGTAAAACGAGAGCAAACGCTATTTTTAGAGTCTAAAGGTAACAAGAAAAATATTCCTTTGTATAAATGTGAATGGCCTTCACCCTGTTTAAATATTCCTATGTATAAATGTGAATGGCCTTCACCCTGTTCGGCATTTCTGTTGATGTAACACGCTTGAAAAGTGGACTGTTCCCAAGGTAAACTGCAGGCTAGGGTAACTGCAGGCTAGGGTTCATAAAAAGGGTGATAGCTTAAACTATGAGCTGAAGTCATTGTTTTTCCTATTGGAATAACACATATTTTTTATAGCATTTTGACGTAGTCCTTTATCTTCAAAATTCTAAAAAAAAATATTTACTTATATCTTTGGAACAAAAAATTGGTACCATTGTGTTGAGATAAACTTTCATAATATAAAAAATCTGAAAATCGACTATGGGACCCCTATAATTCTACACCCTTATTCAGAGGGGTGCTAACACTTGCCCTCAAATAAAGCTGTCCAGAATATGAGCAACTGTTTTCTCATTAGGTACCCCCAAGAGATTTGTTTTTTTTAACACAAGACATCTGAATAATTGGAAATCAAAACAGTAAAAAGCTGTGCAATTAAAGGAATGACTGAGTTTATTAACAGTAAATCATAATTACGACTGATAGCAGTGATAAAATTGAGGCTTGGATGCACAGGCGACAGTTTGAGTTGAGAAGTTTGATCAACATCAGCGGTGCAAGAGGGTTGAACAGATTGCTATACAAAATACCCATCACAAGTCTTGTAAAACTCATTTGCAACAGGAGTTAAAATCTTACACACAGTTTCTATTCTATACAAAATTGCAAAGCAAGACTAAACCTCAAATTCTCTATACAAAATCATACAATCATGCCAATAGTTACAAAACCATCTACAATAATATCTCAACTATACATGTAAGAAATAATTTTTAAATGGTCACATGAATTTTAATTTCATAAGAGTGTTGTGAATGGTCAAGCCTTGAATGAGCACACACATTGGAAAATCGTAGATTAGTTCCTTCAACAGAGACAATAAACAAGATGAGGATGAGGATGATTATAATAATGATATTGTTATAATTGGGTTATTTATGTGTTGGCAATGAATTATTTTATTTAGCTTTTTTATCATGTTAAAATGTAATATAAAAACTATGTTATTGGAAATAGCAAGAGGATGGCCATTTACATCACAGTAAAACTTTTTCTCCAATATTTTATTTTGATTTCAATGAAAGCCGTTCTCAGTTACAGGTACCTAGTTTTACACTATAACACTGGATACTCGAGAAGACATCCTATCACAACTCCCACCAATCCCACAACTGCGACTAAGCTATCCAGGGAATCATGAACACAATAAATATTCTCATGGGATTAAATTTAAAGCTGTCTCATGGGTCTAGAGTATAAATGTTGTTCTTAGCTTACAACATAGGCCAGGAACTAGATTTGATACAGTTCTCCCCATGGCTAACAACCCTGCATTAAGATTGGGCCTACCTAATTTCTATACCTGGTACCTCAGCTCCCAAAGTAACGTTGATGACTATATTGCACTTCTTTTAGACTGTTTTATATGTCATCTGAACAAGACTCCAAAACATCAAAATGAAGAAATTTTACCTTATTTCAGTTTTCCATTTGATTACCATTATTGGAAAGATAAGAAAAACCAGATTTCATTAAAGAAAACTCTAAAAAGCTTTTAAAAACTGAGTTTCACTATACAATACCATTCCTATATAAAATAAAAAACCAGGTAAATGTGGAGATTAGTGGAATATGTTTTACATTTACACAGTCTCTGAATGGGATTTTGACACTCAGATCAACAGCTTATGTTCCAACGACTTCTTAAGTATTTACCTCGACAAAATGTTTGACTCCAGACCTGAGGTTTAAAACACTGGTTTCACGTTTACATTGCATTGCACTTTTTACACCGCTATACACAAATATGTAGATATATATATATGTTAAACAGATATATTAATCTTTCTATATACAACAAACATTAAGTATCAACAGCCTATTTTTTAATTCAGTTTTCCTGCTAGCATACTTAACTGTCTCTTCCACTCTCATATTTCATCACATCTTTTATTCTGTGCATTTTTATTTATGAAAAAAAAATTAAGTAGGTATTGAAACGTGAAACAAACAAGAGCATTGTCCCTTGTCTTAAAATGCCTTAACTTACAGCCAACCTTTATAAGTTTATGCCAGGGTCCATATATTCTCCTCTGTGATTACATATATCTGAACACTTGTGATGCAACCTAGGTTTTGAGTTGGAGGCCTTTAACACCTCTTAGACAGTAAAGTATTAAGATAATGAAGAAGACCCACAGTTATAATCTTTTTATAACAATCACTACAGGCTATAAAATAATTTTAGAAAATGTCAATACCTTAATATGATGAAATTCCATTCTTTAATTTTCGATGACCTGCCTTGCATTACGATAAATTTTATGCTAATGTGCTTACAGCAAAATATGTAGAAGGCAGATTAGGGCAATCTAAGAACCTCCATCAGAACGTGAAGCTTAACTGTTATAGTTTGACTTAAAAGTTTACAAACTCATTAAGATTGGCTGCAAGACAACTCTGACAACAATTGAACTTAATGAAGTGCAAACAAAAATGAAAATCAGTACAAAAATATTCTATCAAGATATACCAGTGTATTTCATTAAACCTTCAGTAAAAACAAGTGAGCACTCATAAAATAATACAATGAGCATAGCAAAAACAAAATAAACGAACTATGAGCATTCAGTGTATATGTACATGTTTTCGGCTATAGCCTTGGAAACTGGCTATTCACTAGTTACTTCTTGCTTTACATGAAAGTGAAAATGTCTGTATATTGAAAAAAAAAAAAAGGAATGCAACAGTTAAGAAAACAAAGTTGAGGAAGCCATGCCGATGCAAATTATTAAAACTCAATATTACTAACTAAACAGGTGCAATATAAAACAATAAAGTCAACTGACTTTTATTGGGTAATAAATTTGTGCCAACTGGAAAAAAAAAAGATGTCCGACTCAAGTTAATAGTAAAATTTGTATATCAGTCTTCTCTACTACTACCAACAAAAAGAAAATGGATAAGAGAAAATGTGAATAATCTAATGCGCTAGGTAAACATAGGTGCAAATTGTTTCGTTCACTGGGTAGACAGGTGCATGGAAAAGACCTGGACAAATATATTATCCCTGCATTCTTTTCCTAATACAGAAATAGTTGACAAAAAAATTGATGTTCTTTTTCTTGCCCAAAAGGCAGTAATAAGAGGAGGAAGGCAAATGTATGTAATTTTGGCTTGCATCCTGGGCATATTAGTTAGGAAAAGAACAATTTGTACATTAAATTAGTAGTGGAAAACAATCGCTTTCCACATGATCAACAGAATGTGACATTTTATGACATAATGAATTAAGTTATAAATTACCAAAGTTAAGTTATTGCTTGTAAGTAATGTTTTGATGGCCAAGCAAGGAAAACTTCTGGCTCATTGGGTCTTTCATGCAACAAAATCAATCAAAACTATAAAGCTGATATTGGACTAACCATACACCATACAGGGGTGTCTAACCGATCATACACAATAAAGGTGTGTCTAATACGTAAAGTTTGTTTACATTTATTATTCTTAAAACCGTAATATTGATGATTTTTTCCAATATCATTATTATTATTAATATTACGACAAAGACTGCTGTTATCATTATTGTTCCTACAAAAATAATTATTAATATCTTAAAAGGCCCTTTTGGCCATTGTGTGTTTATTTTTCTCTCTGATGAATACAGTAAAAATCAACGCCATCTGCCAAAGTGTATGACCATACATTAAACAAAAAATGAACATGCACATCCAGCATATGGTGTGCGGCCAGACAGACTTGCACAAGTCGTTTTTGTGTGTTCATCTTGTGTATGGTGTATAGTATATGGTTAATCCGACTTCAGCCTAAGCCATGAGAACGTTATAACAAGCAGCACTTCAGGGTTATTGAAGCTGATGTATTGAGCAAAGCTTCACACAATTATAATTCTGAATTGCTTAGAAAAAGAGGTATGTAAGACAGGTTTTTCACATGCCAGTTGAAAGGTACAGATTTTACAGATAAAAGAAAGAAAAGCTGCAAATAAACCTAACGACTCAGATGTTAGAAATCTGGATTTGAAAACGAAAATTTTTAAAACTAGTTTTTGCTCTTTGTCTAACAATTAAAGAAAGTCAAAGTTTTCTTTTAAACTATAATCAATTCAATCCACCTCTCGCTTCATAAGTATGAGCTAAGAAAATTCTTCATTTCAATATATATATAAAAAAACAAACTAGAATGCTAAAGATTGCAACATCTGACTCATTTTGACCTGTTGCAAAACATTTAAGAAGATGACATCCCTATAAAGACATAATTTTGTTTTGACTAATTTAGAAAGTTTGCAAAAATTTAAGAAGACAAAGATAAATTTTTTGTTAAAAAATAACTTTCCACCCTGTAGAGAACGAACCCTGATCATTCCGTCCTTTAAGTTTTAACACAGCGCACAGAAACAACAAATTCCAGACAATTTGAAAGTATCAATTTAATGGTGATGAGCTTACAACACATAAGAATGTTTCTTTTCATGAAGAACATTTAAGTAACATGTTTGCCAAGGGTTGAACTGTTAAGAAACTAAAAGGCATGCAGTCACAAACATCTTGCCTTTAGATAATCAATACTTTGAACAAGTCATTCAGGTAGAAAGCATTAAACTATCTTTGTCAAAGAAGAAGCAGTAATTTGATGCTGGGCAAGTGACTGCAAAAAGCAAAAATACTTTTTTCTACACTAGGCATCATGGCATTCCCTGCTTTTACTCTGAAGAACAAGACAAACTTCATGAAGTCAACAAAGTGTTAAGGAATACCATTTTAAAGCCTATATTAGCATCTGAGCTGATATTACACTAAGTAGAAGCGGCTTGTCAAGACATCTATGCCCGTACTATTGATGTGAATGCATGCTCCCAAAAACACACAAACTATCTGGTCCCCTGGGATGTATTGTTTAGTTAACAGATCCATTCAGCAACATAATCAAAATCTCTGAACAGCTTTTGGTCGTCTTGCTTCAAAGGGCGTCTGTCTTTTGGGGGAGTAAGGATTGCTCTCTCAGAGGTGAACTCGTCGTCAAAATTACTAACATCCTCCATGTTTTTCTGGGGAGAGAAGAAACAAATTACATGGCTTGAACTTCCTCAAAAGAACAATCCAAGTACATCTTTTCAGCAAGCATATTCTTGACTATCCATTGCAAACCTGAAAACTTTTGTTGTATGAACTTGTTTGTAGTCATTTTTGTTTTAGGGGTTGTTAAAACTTGATAATGCCATTTCTGCTTCTAGCATATAAAAACTTTTCAGTCCAATTTTCTCATTTTTAAAAAAAATTATGCCTCTTGGATTCCTTGTCTTTCAAGTGCAATAACTCACAACCTAATTAGGACATTCAAATAATTTTTTCACCATCTTAGAGAGCTTTAAAGGGCTTTTCCAAATACGTATATAACTCCACATCACAAAATTTTGCATGCAGGCTCATTTAGAGGGACCTATACACATATTATTATTCTTATGAAGAAAAATTGGGGGGGGGGGGAAACAGGTTTAGATTTGGAAATATTAATCATCAGTTCTGGAATAAATAAAAAGATTTAAGCTTTTAAAATGGTTGAAACATCCTTAATAGTTTAGATTATTGTTCATTTTTGTTTAAACTCGTGGGGTTTAAGGACAGGGATGACTATTGTTTTGGGACAAGCTATCAATAATACCAAAATTGGGAGAGCACAAATTGTTGTCCTGTTTGCAAAATTCACTCTTGCAGGCAAGGTTGACAATATTGTGCTCTATTCTCCCTGATTATAGGTCAAGTCATATCAAAGTCCATGTTTTTAAAGATTTACACATTACCAAACAAATCAACCAATAAATTTTTCATGTCTTTTTCCCTTTGATTTTTCCTATTTCAAATGTGTTTTCGAGAAGCATAAAACCTATCTAATCTTTCATTTTTTGTTCATTTGTTTTGAAATTTGGTGTGTGGGTACCTTTGATCGAGACAAACAAAATGTTTAGGCTTGTTGGAATAATTAGCCTAGTCTAGAAAGTTACTAAAAATTGAGAGAGAAAAAAATTAATGAAAATTGTTATTCAAAATATCCACAAAAGCCACTCTTGTTTCCAAAGACGTATTAGTTGATTCCCAAGGTGGACAGCAATTTTATACTGATTGAGTACCATGAACCACTCGCAGCAGCTCAGTTTAAGTTTAGATGTAAGGAACAGGCAAAAGAACAAAACTAATGTTGTTTGGCCCAAAGTGACTCAAATTGTGGGAGTAGTATTAAGTTGTTTGGTGCAGTGGGACTCAAATCAGTTACCCTAAATAAAAAAAAAACAACTGTAGAACAAGATACAATTTGAAGGTTATTAAATTTGACAATGATAATTCAAAATGCAGCAACCATGATAGATACCCTGGTTTGTGTGTTTTAGATACCCTTGTTTGTGTTCATTTTCCTCTTAACTGACCACGTCAAATCGATTGGTACCCATCATTTCAGCATAAACCTTCAAATAAAAATAAAGTACCTGGTGATGCATTCCTCTCTTAATCTAACAAAACTTTATGATTCTTGGCAATACCCTGTGAAGTAAATTACTCATCATTTTCACTAGACATGTAAGTTCAAGTATTTCAGGGTTGTAAATGGCCGATGAAAAAGAAGTTGGACATGACATGAGACTCTTGGTGATTTGGAATCAGTAGAACAATAAGCAAGGACATCTCTTTAAAAAGGAGTTTGGGAGCAGGCGTTGAGCTCTTAATCACTGCAAAAGGTTACTTACAAGCAGCTAATGCATTACTTATTAATATTTTTTTTTCATTCATTGAAATGGAGAAAAAATTTGAGCTAAAATCCCAAATTTGAAGGGCGAAAAGCTGAAAAGAGCTTGAATCTGAAACACTTACATTTATATACTATTCGCACACAAAAAACCACAATATTGAAATTAGTGATTGAATTGATTAAAGGTCAACTTACAACTGTTGGGGTAAAGGGTGGCTTGACTTTCTTCGTCAAAAGATCATTCCAATTCATATTCTGAAAAACAAATATAGTGAAAAAAAAATATGATAGAATAAGGTTAAATTAAGAATAACGATTAAAAAATGGTGGAGTTATCCTTAAACTGTTAAGCACAACAAAATTTAAATAACTCTTTCTCTGATAACCAACGAGAAGCATGCATTTCTAAGTATTTAACTAGAAATGTTTTTAATTCAAAAGCAGGTTGATTCCACGTTTGCCCATTTTGTCTCCAAGAAATAAAGAAATGTCACTATTGTCAATTTATTGATTTTAGCTTCAACTAATTCTACTATCAAATGAAATAACTTCTTTAATGAAATTTACATGATCTTTGAAAAAAAAAATGTGAAGAAAAGCAGTTTGAAAGAGCCAGGAAGAATACTGAAAAAAAATTTAAGAATTACTTTTGGTAGATTAACTAGTGCAGATCATCATCTGAGTGCTGCTTTGTTCCATCTCCAGTTTTCCTACTTTTGAGAAAATTAAACTTTAACATTTGAATCTACCTTCTCTACCTTTTACAATTTCTTCGTTAAAAGATTACATCATTGCAAAAAGCCCAATTTTACTTTTTCTGTTGTCAGCAACAATATTGGACAAGGGCCTTTCAATTGGCAGGGATGTAAATGACAAATTAAAAAAAAAAGCTGAACACAATGGGAGACTTTTTTTTAATTAAGGCTGTGTGACAGACCACGAACCTCCCTAGCGAGTCAAACTTTTGCTGCAGGTTGTACTTAACATTTCCATTTTTATACAGTGGAGCCCCTCAATAAAGACCACTCCTTTTATCTGACTTTAATTCTGAACATGTCTGCTTATATGGGTAGTTATTTAACCCCTAACCTAAGACCCCCTTCTCATAAGACCTGTTTTTAGCAACATTTTGCAAGGTCTTTATTCAGGGACCCCATATATTATTTTTGAAAAAAAAAAAAAAAGCCTGGCATAACTCTTGACCTAATCAAGATACAGACTTCATAAAGAAGGAAAATACACAAACAGAAAAAGTAGCTCATTTAGATATAACAATGGCTGCCGCTAAACTAAATCTAACTCTATGGCAATGACTATCTAATTCTAATCCAGTTTCCAGGAAAAGAAATCTGGAGTGCAGAAAGATGTTTAAACTGAAAGATCAAGAGATCTCCGATCTAGTGTTAGATCTATCTAAATTGTCGCCACAGTGTTATGATGTTCTGTCTCATATAGAATGAAGAAGGAGAAATGACATAATACTGAGGCGACGAGATCTGGATTTTGTTTATTTTAGCCTAAAGCATGATATCAGAAACTGAGCAAGAGATATAATCTAATGATGTACATCTATGTCTAGATTGGCCTGGATCCAGGCTTAGAATTGTCACCATAAACTGTATTAGATTCAGAATCTAGGGAATGAAATCTTATATAGATTGAGGTTTATCTAAGCTTTAAAAATCATGTAAAACTGAACTTAAATTAGGCTTGCAAAGAGTGATCTTATTTCAACATGGGCTTACTGTATGAGAGTCTAGATAAGATTTCCAAGCCCGGCATGATGGGAGGCTCAAAACAAAAGTAATCCTCTTGTTTACAACTAGTCTAGAATATTTGTGTAGGCTATAAGGTATTCTCACAAGCCGGATAATTGAGAGTATTCTGCCCTTGGCCATGCGCAGATTAATAGTGATAATACAGTTGGTTAAATTTAAACGCAAGACTACCTATAAAATATATTTGACATTTCTGTAGTCCATTACCAGGGCTCTACGCAAGTCTGTAAAAGTAACATATTATTTTCTTCCTTTTTTAATTTTTTGCATAGAAAAGTGCAAACCCTTATGGACTCCAGTGGGGTATGAAGTGTCAGAAAATAAAATTATAATATCCATGTCATAGGTTTAATTTATAGGTAGAAAATCCTTTCCCTTTACATTTGAATAGAGCGACAGTGAATTTTGACTTTAACAAGAGCTAGAGATATCACAAGAAGGAAGACAAAGCCATTGGCCTAGATATCCATAGGCCTATGTAGATCTTAAGTTGTTTATTTTTTCAGTGTTTGTTGAGCGATTGAAAAAAAAAAAGGATCTAGATCTAGATTTTATTAAATTTTAACAGCATTTATTTTAACAGAACTTCAAATTACAGGTGGCATGTATCTAGTAATTCTTGATTTAGTTTTATTGCCTGGAATGTGTAGATCTGCCCAGAATAGGTGTTATCAGGTTATAAGAGATTCAACAGTCTGGTCATTTATGAGACTAAAAATAAATCTTGATAAAATTTGACGCAAAAAAAGTCCCTCCTCATATTTGGTATAAAAAAAGGGGTGCCTCTTGCGTAATTCAATCGCGCGACTTCGTGAGAAAAAAATCTGTCGCGCGACTTCGTGAGAAAAAAATCTGTGCGCCCACGCCATAGCATCTGGACATGCAGTAGTGACTCCAAATCAACTCCTTTGCGTTTTCTTCCTATTGGAGCACATAAGTTCATAACAGTCTTTTTTCCCCCTCAAATTTTTTGTTGTTGTTAAAATAAAGACAAGAAATTTTCTAGATATTTAGAGGTTGGAAGGCATTGAGATTAGCCATGCCTTATAATGCATCCAAATTTACTGTGCATTCTTATGTATTTAGATCAGATCTACCTACACCGTCGTAGTAGTTCTCAGTAGACCTGGGCCCAGATCTTGATAGATCTATCAATCTATTGTACTTCCTGCAGATCTATTTGTTGAAAATATCCACTCTCTTTTACCATTGATGGGAAAATATATTAATGAGTCTCTCTAGAGTGGAAACGTACCCATGTGCTTCAAAACCGCTATTGTTCAAACACTCCTAAAAAAGACTAGCCTCGATCAAAATATCCAAAATACCGAACCGTCTTAAATATTCCCTTTCTTTCGAACATTCTCGAAAAAGTCATACTTAGCTAGCTTGAAACCCATGTAAGTAAAAATAATCTTAAGCAAGCATTTCAATCTGCTTACAAACCCAAACATAGCAGAGAGACTGCCCTCATAAAACTTAGATCTAACATTCTAGCCCCATGTGACTGTGGAAATGTTACTCTTCTTCGTCTCCTTGATCTCTCTGAAGCCTTCCATACTATTGACAATCATATACTTTTGACCCGATTGATGAAAATGTTTGGTATTGAGGACATTGCTCATAATTGGTTCTCACCTTACACACCAGGTAGAATGCAATCACTTAAAACTAGATCCCCTAGGTCCAACACTCAAGCAGTTTATTTTGGTGTGCTGCAAGGATTGGCACTTGGTCCAGTTTTATTTTCAACATATTCACAGCAGCTCTCTGAGATTATAGATTTTAACTATCATTTCTATGCTGATGACACTTTTTTAAACTAATGAATCACACAAGGTTTTATCAGCTTTGAATCCATGCCTTAAACACATCTCATCTTGGATGATGTCAAACATGCTGAAATTAAACAAAGACAAAACTGAGATCTTATTTATCTCTAACCCTAACTTAATTAAGCATATAAGCTTCCCAACAGTTACTATTTCTGATCAAAATATTATCCCTGAAAGTTTCATTTAGAACCTGGGAGTAACATTAGACTCAACCCTCTCAAAAGACCAACATATCTCTAACATTTCGATGAATTTCAGCCAAAAGACAATACATATCCCTGAAAGCTGCGACTAAACTTGTGTGTTCAAGACTAGACTACTGTGGTTCTCTACTTGCGGGTTTGCCAGACAAAAGAAAAAGATAGCCGAGTTACAAAAAGTTCAAAATCACGTTGCTAGAATAATTAAAAGAATACCTAAAATGATGTCTATCACATCTGTTCTTCATGCATTGCATTAGCTTCCAAGTAAAACTAGAATTGACTACAAAATTGCATCTCTTGTCTATCAATGTCAAAACATATCTGACACCTTCCTATCTTAGCAATAAATAGAAAAAGTACACACCTAAAAGATCTCAACCCTCCTGCTCAAAGAATACATTAGTAATACCCTCCCGGAAAATTTGAAAAGCATTCTTACGCTGGCACTTTTTACGAAAAGTCTAAAAACAGAGCTGACAATCTATCAAGGATCAAAGAAGGCTCATCCAAGCTCAGCTGGAAACTCTTCAGTGTGAAATTCATGGTTGCTAAAAACCATATTTCCGAAAGGGAAGGAAATGAAAAAAGTCCATTATGTGTAAAATAGTCAGAGCAGAGCCCCTTTAGAATTCAGTACACTTGTCGGCAGGAAAAGTTGAGTTTAAGGCTTTCTTTTTTTTAAATTAAA
>BMAT01001744.1:64597-74708 GCA_019649035.1 Elysia marginata | reverse complement strand
CACCACGGCAAATTGCCGCGGTGCCGCGGTCTATTTCAAGCCCTGATCCACACTGCATTCAAATCCAGCAACTCACCGAAGTCTGGAAGCAAGCAAACAGGTTGACTAAGAAAGGATGCCTCATGGTGTTGATGACCTCAAAGATGCGCTTCTCTGACATCAAACTTTCCACTTCATCGCGGGCAATGATGTCACCTTTCTTTAATGCCTTGATAGCAAAGTATTCACCTGTCCTTTTGTACTGTGTTAAAAGCACCTGATGAAAAAGAATACATCAATTGATGCGAGAGTTAAGAGAGATTTAGCACGATAAATGGTATGAACAAAAAGAATAACTTCTCAAGCCTGAAAATACACATACAACTACCACAATATACAAATAGGTTATTGGTCTTTTTCTACAACAAAATATGACAAGTTTGGTAGGGAAAAGGTGTAACCTTCTCTATTAACTATAAAATTTTTACCCCACCCTAAAAGGTCTTTCATTAAACTGTCATATAAATGCATCTTTTCTTATGAAAACTTGTATAGCATTAGATATCCCAACAAATATTTTTTAAACAATTTGCCTACATTAATAGTTTCTTGAAAAAATCAAACAAATTATTTACCGTAACATTTAATAGGAGCCTGACTTAATAAATGTTTTTTTTAAAAATATAATTGAATATTTATAAACAAGTGACAAAAAGATGGCTTAAAAAACAATAGGACCATATGAATATTCTAAATCAGTGATTGTTCCCTGAAACAGACTGCAATTGCAAAATTTACCAATTTGTGTTAACTTTGCTCTTCTTTGAAACCAGAATATATTGAATTCCCTGAGAATCTTTAAATCTAGTTATCTTTTCTCTGTTTTCATACATACTTGTCAGTGGTGGCAACTCCTTAGAATACTTTTTAAAACAAAAACTTTCACATAGTCAGCTAATCTTATGGCTAAATTAAAGAACTTGAAAGTAATCTAACATTAAAAAAACATTGCTTTAGCTATTAATTACTTCAAGTTCGCAGACGCCATTCACATAAATAGTACAAGTAAAGTCAATACAGCAATGATTTGCTTTCCCATTAGTAATTTACTAGCAAGAACTTTTGCTCTCACTTGGGTAGTGCATATCTAGATCTGGATTTTTCAAATTCAAAACGTAAAAAATCCTGAGAATGCCAATCCCTGTTATACTGTAGACCTCGTACCCAAATACCATGAACTAAAAAAAAACACTCTTGAATTAAACAAACCGAAATAAAGTCTACACTTAAAACTCTGATAGATTAACACATATTAGAACTCATTTTGACCCCATGTTTTTAATGAACTGAGAAGTTAAACTAAAACTACTTTTAAGCCAGTTTTTTATGATATATTGGTGTCTTTATCAGCAATATAGCCATCAGTGAGAGAGCAAGAGAGATTGATGTATGGGTGGGAGCCTGAAATCTAAAAATGCCTACGGGCTGCTAAATTTTGGACTAAAAAATCAAAGCCTGCAGACCCTTCGGCCTTCTCAAACTGAGGTCTAATCTTCACTTTGTAAGAAATCATCATTCTTAGCATAGATAGATATCTACTAGATAAGTATGTCCATACTATTAACTGGAGCAGCGTGGCTCAGTGGTTAGGGCGTCGGACTTGTGATCGGGCGGTCGCGGGTTCGATTCCCAACCACGACGCATGTTGTAACCGCCTTGGGAAAGCAATTTATCCACACTTTCCTCAGTCCACCCACCTGTAAAATGGGTATCTGGCTATAGGCAGTGCTTGAAATTTGTAGAATGTTAGTATTTGAGTGCCTAATAGGCAGCCGTGCTGTAATGCTCTGAAATATGAGTTGAATTTGCTTTGGTGTGTATTGGCCTGCTGGGGGAAATATGTAAAGTCTTGAGACTGCCTTCGGCAGTGAAAGACTATAATCCAAATTTTTTTTTTATTATCGCATACAGAAACTTTTACCAAGCACTACAAACGATACATTTTATTTCAGAAAGTGTAAGACTTTCTTTTTATCATCATTTTTGCCACAGAGTTGTTAAGTTGCTAACTGATGCCAATACAGTCCCGTATCATTTCTTTTTGGGTTATCAGTATCCAATAACACTTAATAATGCCCACTGTCATAAACCCAAAGGTCTTATCTGATTTAAAACACAGGTAAATTTGACTCAAACTTGAAAGCTGGTCAGTAACCAACTTGATAAATTTAACTTTCAATTCAAACAAAAAAAATAAGACCAGGTTCTATCAGTCTGTATGCCTATCACAGCTACAGTAAGGCTTATCATTTTGTTTCCTTCTTTGAGGGAGCCCACACTTGGATATTGCTTTGTTTTCATTTAGATTTCACTACCTTGATGCATCATGTACTTTAGTTTTATTTATTAATTGGATTTTTAGAACATGAATATCTGCCACCTCATTTTATATCCTGTGTGGTTTTCACTTTTGCTTCATGGGTGGACAAAGATGATTTTATCATTGCCAAGGACTGACAGTTCGACTACTTGAATAACTTATCAAACAGTTATAATACATATATATGCCAAATATGTAGGATTTGATCTAGATTTGACAGGCTAAAATAATTCATTCTATTTTTCTTGTCACCATTATTTCTGCTCCAAAATATATATGTATCAATACATTTTCATAATAATAATTGGGGCCATTCCAACCAAAAATAAAATGAAAGTATGGTCCACGGATGCCAACTCCATGTTTAAAAAAATACTGGACTTTTTCGCAACTGCTGCCATCATCAGTGATGCAACAATCAAAGTGTGCAGCGGGTTTGCATGCTACTGGTTAGAATTAACATCAAAGCTATCTATAACTTAAGCCCTTTTGTCTTAATTTTATGCACATAATTTCTCGCAAATATTAACAAGGCTAGTTATACCCTTTCAATATATTTAATTCTTGTAAAATTATTAACTTACCATACAAGTTAGGCCAGCTAACTATTTTCTGCTTACAACGCGGATTTATCTAGCATAAATTCTAGACCTTGATGCAGTAACATAAATTTTGAAAAATATCCTCTTACACTTTGGCCTATGACTGCCAACCACATCATGTAACTCATGATGCAGCCTACATCATAAATGGAGTGATGGACTTAACTCAGTTTAGGTCATTTACTTTTGATGTTAACTTTAGGACTCAGCAACTAACATCAAGTCTTTTTAACCTTGCTATGGCCATCATAGTTCAGTGATCGCTGGATCTAAATCTAGAAGATTGCCAAAATAGACCCTAGATTTAGCTATAATATCTAGACTAGATCTACATTAAGACGTTTTTTGGGTCCAGAGTAAAATAGATCTACCTATTTAGCTAAATCCGTCCATTCAGCCGCTCACAGCGGCTCTTGCTCTATAGATCTATGCCATAGAGCCGTTGTCAGCGGCTCTGTAAAATTGACGATCCAAATGATCAGCAGATCCAAGTTTTCTTGTTTTTATGTTTACATCGGAAGTAGAAACGAAGCGTCAACGGTTCTAGCGCAATTTTCAGTGTCTAGCCATCTTTCATGTGTCGAACTTTGCTAACAAAAAATCGCCGATTTTCATCACCAAGAGTTTGTTTAGAGTTGCTAGGCGAATGTCAACAGACATGAATCCTGGACTTTCAAAGCAGCGATGGCATACAGCTGAACAGGCACGGTTATTGTTTGAAACAATACCAACTGACAGTGAATCAGATGGTTCTGAGTCAGACTTTTATGACACTAACTCCACTAGATCTAGAATCTAGTTTTTTTCTTCGATGTTGTGAAATTTGTTGTAATAGTGCCTGATTTCCCATTTTCGGGAGAAAATTTTACGCATAAATGTGTATAGTAAAATAGCCATAAAAACTATGACTTTTATTCAATAACTTTGAAAATTGACATAGACATACAAGAACAATGTGGGAACAAGAATATGTGCCTGTTTTTCTGATTGGATTACTGGTTGAGGTGCAGACAGTGAAGTAAGTTGAACTTTAGTATAAGCTCTAGGCACTTTTTTTTTTACATAACGTTTCATCATAACAATAACGAAAAAAATTTGCATATATACCTTTACAGTATATATAATAAAATAGCTTGTTTATTTCTGAGCATATTGATATATAACATGCCATAGTTTAGTGTATAGGTTCTCTTAAAACTAGTTACCAAAAGCATTGTCTCTCATATTATGAAAATTAAAAAAAGATAACTCTGACCAAACTAAAAAAAAACCATGGATGGAATCAGTTACCCATATTCTCTTGATTACAGCAAGCACTGTTGGCATCTAATTTCCAGGTGAGAATTTAGATCTAGACTCAATATTTAGATATAGATCTAGCCTGCGCCATGTGCATCATTGATCTGAACCCTGATAAAGCTAGAAACTAGTACTACTAGTAGTAACCGTCAAGTACAGTAGAAACTAGAAAGAGTGAAGATAACTAAACTAGTATTTCTAGACCTAATAAACATCGAGATTTAGATAAGATTTAGATGGCGGTTTTCCTCTCTGAAAACGGAAGAGTTTATAAATCAATCCTGTTTTGACCTTGATCTATAGGAGAACAGCTAAAGACTATGAAGAGCTATCGGTAGGCTACAGTTCTTAATGCTAGACAGCAATGACGAATGAAATTCCGGCAAGGTAGAAAGAACAACTTATTACTCATCCACTGAACGGTTGGCATCGGTTTTAGTATCACTTCATCGCTTAAAATTTTGATATTGACGATGTTTCCGTACTATTTTCAATGAGATTATGTCTTTATCGATTATTAATATTCGGTATCTGATATAAACCAAAAAATGGGAAATATGAATGTCATATTTTTCAATAAGAAACATGCTTCCGTACTTCGTCTATTTCGCTTTAATGTTGGAGAAAAAACAGAGAATAATTACGGAATTGAAGCTACGGACTTATACTGAGCAAAACAAAAATACGGCAAATCGGCCACCCTGATAGTCACCGTTAAATGCAGATAGGTGACTTCTGCATCTCTATTGCTAGCATGTGAGTACATACATGCGCATCACTGACCACAATCATCAATGACATAGCGCCGGGTACCAGAACTTGGTAACACAAAGCACAATGATTTCCTCATATCAGTACTGTTGACCGCAACATTTTGTCCAAAGCACCAAAGTATTTTCATAAGCTAAGTCTTAAATCACCACCTTCCAGCTACATCCCATTTTGAAATTATAATGAAACTTGTAGTTGTACCAGTCTCGCTCTATCATGAGTATATCATTATCTTCTCCATTATCACATTATATACAAAAAAGTTTTTGCAAGTCTCCTAACCAGCTCCTGATATCAGAGAGAGGAGGAGGAGGAGAGAGAGAGAGAGAGAGAGGGACTAATTATCTTAAAACAAGAAAAAAGAGACCAGGAATAGAAAGAGAAGACAGTGTTGTCCAGGGATCTTGAGACTGAAAACAGTTTGGTGAGTTTCAGTAAAAGTAATGAGGGTTACTGAGATATATTCTCTGTAAAGAATCCAAGTAGACATCCTCCTCGTCCCTTACTTTTGTTTTTCAAGTAGTGCCCCAGCGGGGGAGGGGAGATAGCATTAATGTTTAGCATCGTAGAAAGGTAGATCTAACCTTGAGATCTTCCTACACTTGCTACAGAGCTAACTGCTTGTGCAACTTATCAAGGCCAACCAGTGATGAAATCAACTTATACAATAAATTATTTGCCACAAATCACAGGTGTGGTAGACCTATCTCTTCAATCTGGTGCTCATTTGAAAGCACGAAAACTTGTTGGACCACCACCAAGCAAGTAAAAAATAGGCTACATGTGCCGGACTAACTACATTTTACTTCTAAGGTGATATGGTCTACTTGATGCATATGTTCCCAGTAGTGCCGGGTCATCCCTGAAAAAAGGCTGATTTCGGGTATCGGGCGGACAGCCCAAGGCGTCCGAGACAACGAGCAGACGGGCAGGATTCAAGGTCAAGGTGACAAACCTGATTGGTCGGATGCAAGGCTCAGTGTAGGCCTACTTTGAATCAGTGCATCGGCGATTAGAGCTGTGCTGGTACCAGTCACCAAGAGGTGCAGCATTTTCTCTCGCTCTCTCTTTTTTTTCAGCCAGCTATGTTTGGCAGTGACCTTGGCTAAGCTGTAGGCATACAATAAATCTACTTGTTCTGTTATCACTTCATAGGCTAGCTTTTCAACGTGACCTTTTTTTGCAGCCCACTTCCTTCTTTAGGCTCTGGTTTTTTTTTTTTGCTTTTTGTCTGTTACAATGCTTCTTGACATTGCAATTTCTTTCAAATATTCATAACATGGAAATTAGAGTGTAGAACAGGATCACGTCCTACAAGTATATGGATTGGGTCTTTTTTTTTTGCCAACAAGTTTTAACTCAGTAACTTTCAAACTATACAATAGTTGAAAGAGTCACACTTTATCTAAAGAAATATTAAAAGATGCACCATAAAAAAATCCAATGGAGTTAAAAAAATATTAGAATTAGATTCTCACGTGACAATATGACAATGAGTCTTGATGTAGCATAAAAAAGAACAATCAATAAAATTAATCATGGTAAAAAAAATGATACAAGAGCAGGGAAAGATATGATCAGCGAGAGAGTGAAAGTGCGAAAGAATGCAGACACAACTAGCACTGTTGCACAAGCTTCGCCTAAAGATAATCCTTTGATCTTAGCACCGGCCGCCGGATGAAAATGAAAAAAAATCTCTTGGAAGATAGACCTACTATGTAGACCTAAGCTTACTTTTTGGCCTAGGGATGGGCCCTTACAATAGAATTAGATAAATCTTTGGCCTACATTTTGCTGTTTATATTTCAATCATCGCAATTTTATCAATGTTATTGTAAAACCATGCACAACTAGAACGAACGAGCCAGCCCCATTGAGAGAAAACCTTCTGAACATTGGTCTATGACTGAGATGCAGAGAGGTGGGGGAACGGCCTTGTATTTTGCAGCCGTGGGTTAGGTACGGCCTATACATTTCTTAGATCTATGTAACAACACTATCGAGCTAGGCCCTATGGGTTTTTTTCCCCGGGGCTGGCGGGCGGGCAGCGCTAGGCTAGGGCGCTCATCGGCGGGCAAGGACACGGTGGGTTGAGTTGAGCTGATCACTACCTGAAAAATTTAAGTGACCTGTGCTGTGTTGCCCGTTCTCGAGGCGTCCGCGGGTAACGGACGGGCACGGACGTCCGACACGGCACTAGTTCCCAGGGGCAATGCCCAGTACTCATATTACAGTACCTGCACTTAGAACCAAATTGCACTGATGCCCATAAGTAATCTGTATAGATTCGATTTTACACATACTCTGATACATGGTAAAGATCAAAACCCAACGGATTTCAGTTGACATCCATTTTGTCGAAATATCGAAGAAGAAACAGACAGTCTGCACAGTGCACTTTCTATGCTTCTGGAAGAGGCTGCACCAATACCAAGACGGACTGTGAAGCCTCGTCCCTCAGCTATGTGGCTAACACCTCAAGTCAAAGCAACCAAACAAGAAAGGAGCAAAGCAGAGTGGAGGTGGAAGAAGTCTGGACTCATAGTTCTCTTCTCTTCTTCTTCATGGCGGATCCTTGTAGGACGTAGCCTCCCACACAGCTGAGCGGAAACCGTCTCTGTCTTGCGCAAGTATACTGGCTTCCCTTACAGAAAAGCCAAGCCAGTCAGAAATGTCTTGAGTCCATCTCCTTCTTGGTCTGCCTCTGCCTCTCCTGCCCTCCACAGCTCCTTCTAAACACAATTTTTCGAGGTTGTTGTGTCTGACGACGTGTCCAAAATATTTCAATTTTAGTTGCTTTATATTTTTAAGGAGCTGGCGTTCTTTCATGCCGAGCTCTTGTAGGATAGTTTGATTTGGTCTCCTTGCAGTCCATGGAATTCTAAGTATTTTTCTGTAAAATTTCATTTCAAATGCATCTATTTTTTCCACATCTTTTTTTGTTAGCGTCCAAGTTTCGCATCCGTATGTAGCCACTGGGAAGATGCAGGATTTCAAAATTCTCATTTTAAGAGGAGTCGATTGGCTTTTCCAGATGTTCATCATAGATTTTAGTTTAGAGTTATACTCATAGTTACCAGAGACATTTATAGACTAAAACAACAGTTTGTTTGTAATTTGACAAAAGACCAGAAAAGAAAATTCGCTAATGACAAGATTGTTGAAAGCCAATCCAGTAAAAAATATTTAATATTTGCAATGACTTGCTGGGAAAAAACAAACCTGAATCTCTCCCCGATAATTTTCCATGTGATAAGATTCCTCATGTCTTAAACAATTTCATCATAGAGACGGTTGATAACATAAGACAAGAACTTGATGCTAAACAACTAAACAACCTTACATCTAGAGTTCAAGAAAGGGTTTTAAATTGGTTTGATCCAGTAACCAAGCAGATTGTCAGAAACATCATCCTTGATTCCTCCAAAACATCATGTGAGCTGGATCAGCTTCCAGTCAAACTTGTTTATTGAATGCCTTGATCTACTGCTGCCTTACATAACTAACTGTGCAAATGAATCATTAGACAGGATCTGTGCCCTGATGCTTCAAGGAGGCCATCGATGACCTTTGCTAAAGAAAAAAGATCTTGATGAAAACCTGATGAAAAAATATAGACCCGTTTCTAATTTAACCTTCCTTTCTAAAGTTCTTGAAAAAGTTGTTTTAATTCAAATTGAATCCCATTTTAAAAAAAAAACAGTCTGAAACTTTGAAAGAAATATACCAATCTGCTTACAAAAAGAAGCACAGCACTGAAACTGCTACGGTTCACTCTGACCTTCTTGAAGCAACAGATTCTGGACAAGTGTCAAGTCTAGCCCAACTTGATCTATCTGCTGCTTTCGACACTTTAGAGAACCAAATACTCTTAAGGCAACTGAAAATATAATGCTATTAAATGGGTAGCTTCATATTTAGAAGACGGAACACAAACTATTAGTGCTGGACAATACCACTCTGACTAAAGTTTTCTTAGGCACGGTGTTCCTCAGTGATCTGTCCAAGGTCCCATTCAGATCATGTTGATTCACAAACAATTTCTAATGTCCTTACTAAACAGTTTTCTCTATCATTATTTATATGCTGACAACACCCAGTTGTATAAATCAGCAAAAATTGAAGATTTTGCCAGCTTATGTAATTCCGCTCAGAATTGTATAAGCGAAGTTTTGGCCTGGATTTTTTCAAACAAACTTAAACCAGGGTGGAAAGTGTAAAAAAAATTTTGCCCCTGAACTTTGTGGTTGAATGGTTTCAATCGGTACCCGTACAACCAACCCTTTACAAATTATGCAAAAAATTAAGGAAAGCTAATTCATAAATACTTTAACAATCTGGAATAAACTGCGAGTCAAATTTATTTTTAAAGATCTTAGCAATTTGCTTTAAAACACTGTACTTGACCACTGACTTTATATTTGAGGGTGGGAAATTGCCAAGAGCATAACTGGAGAAGCTAGTCTTTTTCTGCTCTAGATCTAGATGCCATTTTGTTCATGTTATGTTTTAATGTACTAAGACCTTTACCTAGTTTTTCCTAGAGGTATTTTAACTACACTATCTCCAATACTTCCCTTTCCTGCCAAACCTATTTATTTTGTTCACACCAGGGTTTCTAGCAATTTCACCAAAATTCAGCTCCTATATAGGCCTATACAAAAAGATATAGGGAAATTCCAACAAACAATAAATCAACTGCATAAGCACCCTTAAATGCAGATAGGTGGCTTCTGCATCTCTCCCATCAGAACACTGGAGCACAAAAAGGCCACACTCTGTTTCTGATGGCAGGGTCACTCCTATGCAGTTGTCTTATTGTTAGCATGTGAGTGCATACATGCGCATCCCTATGCACTGACCACAAGCATCAATGACATAGAGTCGGGTACTAGACCTCAGTAACATGTAGCACAGTGATTCCCAAGGATCGGGACCCTTAATTGATTTTTGTCAGGAGCACATGATCTTCTTCAAAACCCAAACTTCACACTACCAACCAACCTTCTTCCACTTGATTATACCTCATTTCCAAGTTTAAAATGAAATGCACGTCTTGTAGATGTACCAGTTTCAGTCA
>BMAT01001744.1:52113-63520 GCA_019649035.1 Elysia marginata | reverse complement strand
AGAGAGAGAGAGTGTGTGTGTGTGTAACAAAGTGTAAGGGAAAAGACTCGAGAAATGAAAATAGAAGACGGCTGCTGTCCTGAGAGTTTGAGATTGAAATTCGCTAATGACAAGAAATTGAAAAGTCAGAGAAAGGCCTACTTCGATTTTTTCCTTGAAAAAGTTTAATGGTCTCGCCGCATAGTCCACATTGAGATCGACGCAAAAGCAATGTATACATAAAAATATCTGAGAAGACAGCATGGTCTCTTGTTTGTTTTTTTAAATAATACCTATCTGTAAGAATCTACATTGTGTACAGGAACAGGGTGGGTCGGTGGGTGGTAAAGGCCTTCAACCTTACCACTGTAGAATGATAGATCTAGCCTTGAGATCTTCCGATACTCACCTCATCAAGGCCTTTCAGTGAATGAAGTCAACACAATTATTAAAGCAGAGGTGACTGCTTTGCGCAACTCATTAGGGCCACCCATTGAAAGAAATTGATAGAATTGTTTAAACAGAAATTACAGGTGCAGTTAGTTGTCGTATCTCTTTAACGTGGCGATGGTTTTTTTTTTCAAGGACAGCCTAGAAAAGCAAGGCTCCCAAGGAAGTAGGATACATGTCCTGATACTAAGAAAGTGCCTACCTGTACTTAATGCAATGCATATACACAAGACAAGGGCAATGACCCGATGACCGCTCAGGGGCAATGCCCTAACTAAAATGAAGTGCTTGGATACCTCGATATTACCGATACCAGCTGAGCTTAATTATTATTAGGCATAGGTACGATGCTTTGAGCTGATTTTACCGAAACTCGCCGTTATTGAAACACAGAAAAGAAGGAAGAATGAACCAGTAGCAATATTACAACCGCGGACCTTGGTTTTCCTCACGCCCGTTTAGAGCTGAGTTTGACCGCGATTGTTGCACAAAATCAGCACCACCGTGGGTGCAGGCCGCGCCGTCGCGGACCCAAGCCCAAAACTAACGCTGCTGCGGATTTTCGTGGGTCCGCAGAAAATTTTCCACCCTGTTAAACCTAATGGGGACAAGACAGAAATCATGGTTGTAGGCACACCAAACAAAATAAGATCACTTGGTATTTCATCTTTAGAACTGTGCAGAAAAAATATTTTCTGATTTCTAGGAAGATAAAAAAAAACCTGGTGTTTTTATGATCTCTAATTGTACATATCAAATATCTCATTAAAAAAAGGTTTGTTTTTTATAACTTAGTCGGATTTCACAAATTAGACAATACTTAACAAAAGAATGTGCAAACAAACTAGCTTGTGCTCTGGTATTGTCAAGACTAGACTATTGTAATTCCCTTTTGGCTGGTGCTATTAAAAAGAAGCTTAATCAATTACAAAAAAAAACAAAACAATTCTGCTAAGCTCATTTTGAAATCACCAAATCTCACCTCTACTAAAAGAGCTGCATTGGTTGCCAATGCCCAATTGCATAGCTTGCTTTTCAGTGCCATAACGATCAGCAATTTCCCAATTATTTGAAAGACTCAATCATACTGTATGTCCCTACACAAAATCTAAGATCTTCTAAAAAAGAAAAAGATACTTTATAAACCTCGATTCAACCTGAAAAGTTTTGGACAAAGAGCCTTTTCTTATCAAGGAGCAGAAATATGGAAAAATCTTCCATCTCCTGTTCAAAATGCAAGATGCTACCATCTTTTGAGTCTAATTTGAAAACACCTATTTTTTTCTAGCTTTTGAAAATGAATCTTTTTTTAAATGTATTGAATTTGTTTTATTTACACTGTATGTCTATGACTATATTTATAGTCTTTTAATAGCTGATTTGTATTTAGCATCCAACTTGATGTACGTTTTTATCTTTATAGCAAACTACTTTTAAACAAGTGATACACCTATAAGCTTTATTTTAGTATGTAGATCTAAGTTTATTAAGATTTTATGTAAAGCGCTTTGAGCTCCTACTGAGGGAAGGCGCTATAAAAATAAACTTATTATTCAATATTTTGCAACCCATTCATGAATTCAGGCTTTTTCAAGGACCGAATAGGCCTACTAAATTCGAGCGCATATGCTAGGTCTAACATGCACTTCCCATTGCATTTATCAGCACCAGGTTCTCCCTTCGATAGTGTCGAACTTTTTAAAACCACTTTTCTTGATAGCAGTATGCCCTAACAGCTGCCGAGTTCAAAGAAAGTAACTGAGTAACGATTCATTAGCTTGAAGCAAACTCACAAAAATCTTGGTTAGGCCTAAAGAAGTTTTCCTTTCTATTTTTAGGATCGGCACACAATTTTTTCCCCATATGAAGATAGGCAGGCAGGCCATATCCTGATATGTCGATTAACGGCACTCTCCTTTCATGCAGTCTGAATGTAAACTAGTAATGCAAAAACTTGTAGCACAAGAGTTGGTAATATTCTTATAAGTGCTGAAGAAGAAACACAATTTTTTACTACTTTTGGAAAACTTCAAAGAGACTGTTTTAAACAAACCTGGACAAAAACTTCATATCCTACTTTGTGACAAGTTTGTTTGATGTCAGGTTAACTGTGAGAAAAATTCTGTAAAAGTGAAAAAAATATAGGAGCCTGTACAATTTTCTTTAGTACAATTCCATTAGAACTTACTTTTCCAAAATGTCCTCTACCTAATACACTGATGGGTCTAAAATCATCCATCTTCAGCCTCTGACTGGAGAACCTTGGGACAATACAAAACAAGATATTTTTCTGATGAAGTTAAAACTGAATATAAACTGTAATCCCATATAATATTTAGAGGAAATCGAATGACTGTAAAAAAAAAATAATAAAATTTGAAAACTTAAAATCTTTCAACAATTTCATCAAAATCTTCTATACCTTGTTTACATTATGACATAAAGTTCAAGTTACCTCGTTTGATATTGACTCAATGGTTGCAGAAAGATATTAATTTTGAACACCGAATATTGTTTTATAAGACACCAAAATCACACTTGTTGAGTAAAAAATTGACTTTGAAATAAAACCAAATGAAAAGGCATTAAAGCCTTTTCAAATTTGTCTAAGATTGTGCAGAGTGAATGAAACGATTTATTATTTTTTAGAAAACGCTACTTATTGATCTACTTTTTTTTCTATTTTTAAATCAGCAAAAGCTTGAACGTCTTTCCACAAAACATTGATACGGTTGTGTAATTTTTTCAATTCAGAAGCTTAAAAAAATAGCTGATTAAAAACAGAAATAATTTTGAAGGGGAAAATTGAGACATCCAACTCATTCACACTGGAAGCAGGATATGTCTTCAAAAGCCCAAAGAATAGCCACCACAAAATAGTACTGCAAGTATTTATTTTTGCATCTTGGTACCTTTTACACAAGGAATAAATAAAGATAGATGAGAGAAATTTGGCTTTTGGATGATTTGAAACAGTATAGATTTGAGGAATTATTTCCAAAGGTGGTTTTCCTTAATTTCCAATTACAAAGCCTTTGGCCATAAAAAACTAGCTAATAGTTAAATGTGTGTAAAACTTTGGAGGGTGTCTTGTATGATTTGCAGAATAACCAGCCCTTGATTTGACAGATCTACCAACCCTCCAAGATAACTAGTGACTAATATGCTAGATCAAGCTGTATATTTTGAGTAGAAAATATGCAGTATTCAAAGATATAGACATCTTTTATTATTTTAAGTGCTCTAAATCACAGAAAAAAGGTTTAAGGAGTCATTTACGCTCAATAAGACTTTGAGAATGCTCTTTTGGGTCGTGTTGAAAACAATTAAACCAAATAATAATTATTATTAAAGAGTATATGAATAAAAAAGTGTTAATTGTGTTTTTATGACGATTAATTAAGTAAAAAAATATGTCACATTAGTAATGGTCGGCTGCTAAGATACAAAAATGTATGAGGCAGATAACCACTCACTCTGGATCTAAGAGAGGAGGTGGGGGAGCCTGCCGGGACTTTTCAGATGGAATGATTGATGGGGCTGTTGTTGGCATTGGAGGGGCAGTGGAGGGCAGTGGGGGCAGTGGAGGTGATGGTGTGCGTCTTTTGTGGACTGGCGGAGGTTCCACAATGGGTGACTGGATTAAACTTGATTCTAAGTCGGCTGAAGACGTGTCTGGTGTTGTTGATCCAAGGAAGTCAAAGTTTGCCAGAGCTTGCTGTGGAGATCATGACAAACATACACTGTTGAAATTTCTATCAGGACATGAAAATAGATTCTGCATATTTGTAGAGCCAATGCTCTTAATTTTGACATAAAAATGGGAGAAATTTTAAAAGGCTACATCAAAACAGTGAAGACATTATTTTATATTAACATTCCCTCCAAGTCAATCCTCTAAACTAGATGGACAAGTGGAAGAAATCAATCAAAACCATCAGCTATCCACTCCAAAACTGCACATTAGGAGCAAAATATTCTGTCTTGTAAAACATTTCAGCTCAAGAGGGTTTCAAAACAGGATACTTTGACAAAAATCATTACCAAATTCCAGATATCTAAAATTAAAACTTGTAAAGAAGTGCAAAATGTGCCAGCATAAGCTTAGCAGATACCACAGTATTGCAAAAACTGATTTGAAATTGGAGCCTCTTGAAACATCTACTTACTTGCACTGGATCTTGCCTGTCATGGCTTGAGTGTTTGTAGGAGTTAGAATGCTGCAGTGGTGTGGGCATCATTGGGGAAAGCACCAAATCCTGTTTGTTGTGGTGAGACACCGCTTCCCTTCTTAGTGATTCTTCATTCTCCAGTGAAAGCTCGTTTATCCTCCTGCTGCCTGTGGTGGCATTTGTAGTAGTTCCTGACAGACTGTCTCGAGACCTCTTTGTTGGCTCTGGACGATCAAAGCTCATTTGTGCCTCAAGGGGCCCACGATATTGAGATATACCACCTGTTGATAGGAATGGAAACAGTCGATTCAATAAAGTCACAATATAGCATAGACTCAACAGCAACACAATACAGTATTGATTCAACATCGTCATGATATAGTATTATATGGAGTATAGTCTTCCACCCCCAAGGGCAGTCTCAAGACTTTACATATTTCCCCCAGCAGGCCAATACACACCAAAGCAAATTCGACTCATATTTCAGAGCGTTATGGCTGTCTATAAGGCACTTAAATACTAATATTCTACAAATTTCAAGCACTGCCCGTAGCCAGGTACCCATTTTACAGGTGGGTGGACTGAGGAAAGTGTGGATAAATTGCTTTCCTAAGGCAGTTACAACATGCGTCGTGGTTGGGAATCGAACCCGCGGCCGCCCGATCACAAGCCTGCCACACTAACCACTGCTTAGTGTATTAGCTTAACATAGTCCCATGGTAATGACTAAACATACTCAATTACAGTATTGACTTAAGATAATCACAAAAGAGTACATGCGTATTGACCCAGAATAGTCACAATACAGTATTGACTCAACAGAGTCTTGATTAAGTATTGTCTCAACATTGACATAATGCAGTATTGACCAAACATTGTCACATTATAGTCATAAACATGATCTCAGATGGTTAAAAGGAAACAACACTAAAGTTTAAAAAAAAACCACCAAAAACCATTGCAGTGTAAAAAGTAAAGCTCTCTAAAAACCTGATTATAGAAGACATTTTAATTTAAATAACAAAGACCTTGGCCGTTATGTTACCAACTACATAGAGTTGACAGAGCAAGTTTTTTGTTGTTTTTTTGATGGGGGTGAAAAGAAAGAGATCACCTGTAGAACCTATTTGTGAGGGCTGTGTCCGTTGCTCGGTAGTCTCTGAGTAGTTGGGATCTGATCTCTTCATCAACCGACCCCAGGTTGCCACATCAATGTTCATCTGATTGGGCCTCAAGAAATTTTTGCCTTAACCAGAAAGATAAATTCATTACAAATTAGTTTCAATAGTGGACTAGGTCTATTGAATACAGAGCGATTTTCAAACTTACTTAAAAGTGCTCATATAGAGCACCATCACAAAATGATCGCGTCTGAAATAGTCTACTTAGAGAAAAAAAAAACAATAAAAAAAAAAATTTAATCTGGAATTTAAAACTGCAATAGTCTTCAACATAATTATTTCATGGGCCCACTTGAAACGTTTTCTTGCTCAATAGAATAAAAATGAAAGTTAAAACTAAGCTTCCAAAATTGCATTTTCAAGACAATCCAAATCTCTTTTAGTTTCTAGCCTAAAGTTGCATAATTGACAAAAAAAAAATTGATCCCCATATTGAGGTTATTATTTAGCATCAGATGTATGAGTCTTTATATGGTGCGGTTTCAACAAATTGGAAGACGCTTAACCCTGCCCTACAAAGGCAAAGCATTACATCTCCAATCATTGAAATTCAGAGTTTTTTCAGCTCTTTGAGCTCATTTACGAAAATTGGCATATATATGTCTTGCATTCTGTCCAAATGAGTCGTAAGTCGGAAGGCTTAGTTTGGAGATATAGGCTTTTAAAGTTTAGTGGGTGTTCAGAGGTCAAATTTTTTAAATCTTAGATATTGACACTAAAACCTTTTCTAAACAGTTTTCACACCTGATGGGTGTTCAAATTTCATTGTTTAGGTGTTTAATTTTATTTGGTGTGATAACTGAGGCCTCAATACCTTTGTAGTCGTCTAAACTTTTAATGCTGTTTTCTCCCTTTTCTGAAGTCTCACAAGTCCTAACCCTGCCAACTTCAAACGCTTATAACTTCATACAGAAGCATGATTGAGCTTTTCCGTTTGTTGTATTTAAAAGTAGAGAAAATAAATTTTTCTGTAATACAATTATCTGTCTACCTTCCAATTTCAACTTAAGACTCATTTGGACTGGTTGCAAGACATATATCTATTAGTAATAGCATTTCTTACGTTAGAAAACAGTGTAAGCGACAATTCCATGTAGATTTTACATATCTGTAATCCTAAGTATCCAGTTTTAGTTGTTCTGAAATCCTCTTGAACTGAAATGTTTTACAAGATGGAATATTTTGCCCCAACCAGCATAACTCTACTACATACGTCATTTTGCCTTTGGACAAGGAGATCTCCATCTTCAACAAACGCAGACCTGCCAACCTCTTTTGATTATGGATAGTGAGAATCAATCGACATTCTCCCCCCTCCCCTCCCCCCCCCATCCCTCAACCTTGAGATCACAACAGGTTATCTCTGATCATTGAAATTTAAACCATTACTTATGCTTTCTGAATTTCTCTGATATTGATAGCTCCACTCGTAATATACCTTTTAAAAGAGAATAAGCCAGAATGATAAAGAAAAATACATAAACTCAATCCAGCAAAACAGATTTGTTTTAAAACAAGAAGTGAAAATTCTTACTTTGCAGAAAATGGTAAAATTCTAAATGCTGAGCCTCGACAGATCTACTTGACTGCACCAAACTATAAAAATGACAGAGTGAAATCTCTAGATCTACCCTATACTCTAGATATCTAAGTCTCAGTGCATGCCAATTTCCTGGTACTAGCCAGGCTCAAAACTTAATAAAAATCACCATTATACACTTTATCATTGCTTTGCTCTACTAGATTTAGATCTAACTACACAGTACAGATTACTATCCTTTGTATCATTTTCATCTTCATTTCAGTTTGAGGTATTCTTCACCAATTTTTCAAACAAATGATGAAACTAAAGTTTGTTTAGGGAAATTTGTAGCATAAGGTGTTAATCTTATTATTTATTCTAGTCTTGAAGTGCGTTGAAGCGGTGAAAAAAAGTGAAAGTAGACCATTTACTGAAGTGAAACAAAAGTGGGTCTGGATAGATCTAGATATATCTAGATCAACTCTTCTTTATATACGTTTGTATATATCGTGCTATTTCTATCACGGTTAATCTGGTTTAACCCCATAATAAACAGTATTCCATCTCCCTATTGCAAGAGCTATGGTAAACAAAACAGGCTGTGTCCATATTGAATATTGTCCAATAGAAATATCGCAAATTCAATACACTTTGCAATAGACTTAATATCAATCCTTAATCAACACATAGCTATCGATATCACCACTGACTACTAAACAAAAACTTGGCATTGGCCAGGTACGCTCACAAGACAAGTCAAATTTAATAAATTCTTCAAAAGCGATACGAAGGTAGGGAAAGTTCGGGAATAAAAGAAAATATTTTGGTGACTCCAGATCAAGGGAAATCGACGATGATCGTAAGATAGGGTCTAAAATCGTGAATCTCACGATGAGATCGTGAGACTTGGCAGGTCTGCAAAAGTCATATTGCCTTAGTGGAGACAAAATCATACAACATCATTACAAAAGGCAAAACAGCATATCTCCATAAAATATACACATTCAAAAAATAAGGCTAGAATCAATTAAAAATTCACTTTCTTATAAAAAATACACAAATTTATACGCACAAGCTTTAACAATTTTTAACGCATCAACAATTTCTAGCTGGCACAAATTTTAAAGTTTTTGCCAAATTTTTTTTTCCGAAACAGAAAAAGAGGAGATGCCTTCCTAAATCTTTGGACAATAGTATCCCTATCAAAATATGTGGAAGAGAAAACAAATGTCTAAAAAAATCAACAAATGAAAATAAATCAAAGCACAGGTGAAAAACAAGATGCCTTTTTAAAATAAAATTAACTTACAAATGTATGCGTTTCTAGTAATGCAAATTGTTTTAAAAAATTTTCATTGAAAAGTACAAGTCTACCTTTGTGTTTGGGGAAAATCTTTCTCTGACGCTGAAGTTTTGGTTTTCGTGACAATGTTGGGTTTAAGAACGTGATCTGTCAAGAAGAGAAATATCAGCTTTTAAAATACACATGCTCAAAGATAAAAGCCACAGCTATTTTGACAAACGTTTTAACAGAATAGTTTTCGAGTTTATGACACCCTTAATATATCTTTACAGTCTTGAGAAACTGATTATTCTCTTTGAGATAGTCAAAGTTGTGCTAATGAGAACGCAGCTTCATGGGTATTGCAGCAGAGACCAAACACATACAAGCTTTGAGTGAAAGACTAGATGAGCTGAAAGAAAGTTTTAATGAAAATTCTAGTACTGATTCTACAAAAAAAAAGGTAACTAAGTGAGCCTTTAATGCATACAAGAATATTGAGCTATGACCCTATACATTTAAAAATGAAAATTAGAAGTACATGCCAGTACTGTGTTTGGATATAAATATATAAAGCAGGTTTAAATTTGTTTTAAGCTTAGTCAAGAGGACACAAAAGAGACAAAGAGATTTTAAACTAGCCCCTAAACATTATATTTTGACTGAAAAAAGCACCCTAAAATAAATTTGAAAAATAGCATTAGCATTAAAGGTTCCAAACACTAAAAAAATTTCAAGCCTCCAAATGTAGCTATACCTCGCAAAAAAGGATGCCCTTAGGTTCTAGATGCAACGTGATACCATGCCGTTGGTTGTCTAAGAAGTCTTCCAAGCGCAGAAACTTAACAGCACACATTTGACGCCAGTCCCTCCAGTACACTGATACTTCTAGCTCTCGAGACTGCCAAAGGGAACCATTGACCAAATGCATTAAAACATGAATGATTTTGAATTATCGGCTAAAAATTATAGCACAACTCAAAGGAATGCACATTTATACACTATAATTAATGGAATGCTCTTTTTGGAATAACCATTTGTTTGAAATCTTCACACAAAACTACAAGTTTGGAGGCAAAAAAAATCATAAAAACACTTTAAATTTTAGTTTTGAAAACTTTTCACCAATCCTGACAATACCATTCTTAGATTCCTGTTAGTATTTTTTAAACTAGATAGCTAGATGTAATGCTGACTGGCACAACTTATTTCTATCATGTTCCCAGATCCAGAATAATCTCTAGAGATATAAGTATTCGTTGTGTGTTTTTCTGAGTTTTACAAAGATAGCTTTTTTTGAACATTTATTGTTTTGCCACAACAGAGAATTAGTCTCCAACCCTAAAGCTTCAAATTTCTCTTAAGACACTTTGCAAGCACCAATACGTTTATTTGATTGGAATATATTACATGTGATTTTCATAGAAATAAAAGGCCCTGGTGCTAATAACACATGCTGCCCTAAAATATCGGCATTCACTAAACCCTGATTCCTTTTATCAAAGTGGTCTTTCAAGCCATTTTTCAAAACCATTATTTGTTTTGTTTTTAAAAAATGTGGGCTGAGATCTACATGGGTGGGAGCATGAAATCTCAAAAAGCCTGCAAGCTGCTCAATTTTTTGCCCCCAATCTTACAAAAGCCTGCAGAGTCTGCGTGTCTCACAAACTCAAGATTCAATTTGATTGTCACTTTGTAATCTACCGGTACATCTATCTCTTATATGTAGCAGTGTGTTCATATTACCATTGGATGCGAACAATTTTACCCAGCACTACAACTGTATTAACCAGGCCAGATACATTTTTTATGATGGTGTACAAATCTTTTTTCTAGCTTCCTGTTACTGATAGAGTTGTTTAATTTCCATACATTTCCAATAAAGTACCATCTTTGTTTCACTAAACTTTGGTTCATCTCAAAAAGTGATGACTATCCAATAACACCTAATGCTTACATTTTACAAACTGTCTTAAAACAAGATGTTTTATCTGATTCTAACTACAGGTACATTTGCCTAACTTGAAAATAGATCAATGACCAATTTTATAAATATTATGTTTAAACATGATTCATAATATTAACATTCAGTATGCCTACTACCTGCAGTAAGGTTAATTATCATTATTTTTATAGGAATCCGACATTTGGAGGTTCCTTTGCTTTCATCTAGATTTCACTGACTTGATAAATTTACATTAGTAAAATCAGCAAACAATGGCATTTTTAATTCGACAGGCTTAATCACCCATTCTATTTATATAGTGCCTCCATTAACGAATTTTAGTTCCTTGGTATACTAAACATGAACATGACGTGGGACCATTTTATTTACCAATAAAATGACTATATATTTAAAAATGTAAATAGGTAGCTTCTGTATCTCTACAATCAGAAACTTGCGAGCACAAATGGACAAAACTATGTTTCTGATACATGTATTGGGGTCACTCCTATGCAGCTGTCTTATTCTTAGCATGTGAATGCTCACATGCTCATCCCAATGCACTGATCACAAGCATCAATGACATAGTGTCAGGTACATGTAGAAAATGTACTGCATGCAGATCTCAGTAACACTGTAATCCCATCGCAATATCGTTGATTGGGAATATTTTGTCCAGAACACCAGAGATTTTCCAGAACCTACACTTCACACCAACATCCCTCCTCTTCCACATGATTATTACTCATTTTGAAATTATAGAAGAAATCTTAGTTGTAAGTACATGTAGCAGTTTCACTCTAGCATATATTTAAACTACTACATATTAGAGAGAGAGAGAGAGAGAGGGAGAGGGAGAGGGAGAGGGAGAGAGAG